>VOPJ01009947.1:0-32804 GCA_014673585.1 Semibalanus balanoides
TGAGAAACAAATGTCATAATCGTGTTCGGCAGCAGTTACTTAATATTTAGCACCACATGCGGCGTACCTTTGAGAACTTTTGAAAAGGTGGGACAGTCCCTTTAATTAATTTAATTTGCATTTTTGATAGAAACTGAACCTTTGTTCAACAAAACATAAGCGAATTTTCGTAGACAGTGCCGTTGATATAATTCAGAGTTAAAAAATCATGGTAAAAGACGGGGGAGGGTCGACATCTAGCTCCAAAGTTGGGGGGCGTCACCCCCACAGGTCCAAAGTTGAGGGGGCGATTCGCCTCCACTGCCCCCACAGTTCCCACGTCTCTGAATTGAGGTCACATATCAAGTCAAAGTCGGGTGAAAGGTCAAAATCGAGTTATTTGAGCTTATAGACCATACTTTCTATCCAAAGCCTTTGATTGCAACCATGATCACCCAAAGTACTCCCAAATGTATAATATACAACCCGCATGAGCAAAAATGAGATTTTCGACAAAGGTCAAGGTCAAGGTCAAGGTCCGGTCACAAAAGGTCACTCCGAAAAAACGAAAGTCATGTGAAACATGTTTGATGGGCTGTTTTATACCTACGTATAATTCGATAGTGATAATAATTGTACCATCTGACTCATTCAAATGAAGTTAGTGTCAAGCTCAGGTTAAATTCAGGTCACAAAAGGTCAAATTTTGAAATGGATAGATATTAACAAAAAATGCATGTTTCTAGACCAATGTGTATTTCAGAAGTACATTTCTGACATTTATTTGTCTTTATCTTGTAAAAAAGCAAAAAAGCAAAAAAAAACGTCATCAGTTACCATACTTAGGGAGCCATTACTCATAAGATATTGCTTTGAAATTTGTTGTGGGTATTATTTCTCATGTGTTTCTTTATCATATATTCCAGTTTTTGAACATCTTTGAAGATTTTAATTTTGTGACCATTTCCCCCCCAAAAAAATAGAGGTAAAAAAAAAAAAAAACGAGACAACCATTCTGTAGGCATTGCCATTTCTATCTTTTGACGTTTTTTGTTTGCATTTTAGTCAAAACGTGGTCTTTGTACGGCCTGTTTAAGTTTAGCTGTTTGGTATCGTCAAACTCGTGTGGAGTGACGTCACAAAATTTGTTATATCTCAAAAAGTTATCGACGATTTGTTTTATTTTTTCACAAAAGATGTAAAAATTGATATGGTAGAAGGTACTGAAAGTTTCACGTTGATAGCGCCATTGTGTTTTGAGCTATCGCGAAAACTCGTCAGGGGGGATAATATTTGTCTCCCCGGTCAAGCGCGAGTTTATCAATCAAGTGAAATCCGACGTTAAAACGATGATTAGGGCTTCTCGCGATTTCGCCTCCAAACATTTTTTTCCCGTTCGGGCAAGTTTTAACTAACTCGACTATTTTTGGCTAGACTATTTTGCCTGGCTATAGAAGATAGACAGAACAACTAGCATGAGGCATAGTAAAGATAAAACAAGGCATGTACAGTCTCTCTTGAAAGTATCTGTGCACTGCGGTGGGGGCACCAACCGGCCCAACCACGGTTGTGTGGACAAGTGTTGAGAGTCCACTGAGTGTCTGACCTACCAGGGATCGTGAAACGCGAGGGGAGCCGAGCGAGCCGTCATAGGAGGTTCTGAGAATCACAGCCTCGGGCTAGCAGCACGATTATTACTGTGGCTCGACAGATCGCTTGGGACCCCAACATTCGGGTGTTTGTGTTTTAAGGCGTCAGCTGGGCCATACCACGAATTTCACGCAAATTAATTAAATTCACGCAATTTACACATTAATTATGGGCTATTGTTGGGTCGCGATTTTTGTATTATTTACTCTCCTTGGCTCTTCGCGCTCTCTCACGCTTTGCACTCTTTCACTCATTCACTCTCACTATCTCACTCTTCACTCTCTCACTCTCTTCAGTCCTTCACTCTAAGACCCTCTGCAATCACTCACTCGTCCTCTCGCCTCTCCTTCAACTCAGTCCACTCTCACTCTCATCTCACGTGTTCAGATAACTATCGCTCTCACTCACTCAGTAACTATCGCTCTCACTCACTCACTTTTCCGCTCTCATCTCACTCACTCACTCTCGGCTCACCTCACTGCACTCACGCACGATTTCACTCACTCACTCACTTGCTAAGCTAACTCACTCACTCACTCACTCACTCCACTCGCTCTTACTCACTACCTAACCCATTCACTCACTCACTCACTCTCGCAAACTACTCACTCGCTCACCTTGCACTCACTCACTCACTCTCGCACTCTTGCGCTCACTCCCGTACTCTCACACTCGAACTCTTGCACTCTCACTCACTCACTCGATCACTCACTCACTCACTTACTGACTCACTCTCACACTCACTCACTTTTGCACTCACTCACTCACTTACTCAATCACTCTCCCACTTACTCTCGCACGCACTCCTGCACTCTTGTTTTGCACTCACTCTCGTACTTATTCTCACACTCACTCACTCAATCACTCACTCACTCACTCATCCACTCTCGCCATCAGTCACTCACTTAATCTCTCACTTAATCGCCCACTGTCGCTTTTACTCACCCCCTCTCGCACTCACTCACTCATTAACTCACTCACTCACTCACTCTTGCACTCTATCTGGCACTCACTCACTCTCGCACTCTCGCTCGCACTCTCGCTCTCACTATCACTCTCGCTCTCACTCTCACTGTCACTCTCGCTCTCAATTACTCCCTATCGCTCTCACTCACTCTCGCACTCACTCACCACTTTCCGTAGCTCAATGACTCGATCTCGCTCCGTCCACTCGCCACCTCTCGCTCTCACGTCATTGATCTCGCTTCACTCGCTCACTTCTCGCTCAACTCTCGCCTACGTCTCGCCTCACTCTCGCTCACTCACTCACTTCCTTCGTTCTCACTCACCTTCACGACTCACTCACTCACTCACTCTCACACTCTAGCACTCTCGCTCTCACTCTCGCACTCTCGCTCTTACTCTCGCACTAACACTCTCACTCTCACACTGTCGCTCTCACTCACTTTTGCTCTCACTCCCTCTCCCTCCCTCTCGCTCTCGCTCTCGTNTAAAATGACCCCAATGAAGGTGTGTAGCAAGTTTGATGTCAATATCTTCAAAAATGACTGAGTTACATTTTTTCAAAGACAAATTAGACCACCTTTACTGTGTAACAATACGGACAAATTGCAGTCCCGTTTTTTTCAATTTACATATAAAAAAATCGCGTTCTAATTGGCAATTTTTCGCGTTCTAATCGCTAAAAGAACCAATAAACATGTGTTACAACTCCTAATGACCGTAATCTTTAGTTTGACCTCGTGACCTCGGATGACCTTGACCTGACCCAAGGTCCAAATTAGCTTAGAATGGTAGTAAGAAGTGTCAGATGCACGAATCATACCAATTTACCAACTTATTATGTGTTTTAATATCGCATTTTTTGCGCGGCAATGGCGACCACCGGACTTTGATGGCACGGTCAAACATTATTTATTTGACGTGACCTGTGCGGCATCGCCCGATCGTGACCTTGAGGATAACAATATTGGGTTTCCTTCACAACTTTTGATAGGGCTATCGAATGCCGTTCGAATTTTAAAGATCGGTTCTAGTAGTTTTTGCAGATCAGAGGGGGGCTATAAATAGCCCCTCCCCAGTAAGTCGCGTTACAGAATATACCCAGTACTCGGCCAGGTTAAAGAAACGACCATTCGTGCATTAATCCGCAACTATCTGAGAGCCTCATTATATACTGACGAATTGGCTTCCTTGTTCCATGGTGTTGTTTTTAGGCAAAACCAGTTTGGTTTTCATCGAAAACGCTTAAAAATCGGTATTTCTAAAGCAGCAAATAACATTCATGTGAGGCATGCGTCAAATATTATCAATTGAGCTCTCAGTAATACGGTTTGAATTGCATATACGTGTCGTTTCTTAATTCGCCGTCAACCATACGCTAGCGGAGAAAGAAGCCGGACCTTAGTGTGTACTGAGGGGACTGTACATGCGTCTGAACTTCTTGTATTTTTGTGTTTTTTCTTGGGGGGAGCAAATTATGGTTTGGGAAACTGGCGGAAAGCGGGGGGGGGAGTAACGCCCTGGACCCGCCCCTGATATGTGCAGGGGTCCTTATTTGGGTCCGCAATGGTGGGCCCCTGAGGTCGTGGTCCCCCCCCCCCCCCTTACGAAAATCCTGGTTGCGCGCCTGAGTAGGTATCACATGCAGTGGGAGTGGTCTCAAATAGTAACCAGTCGTGCCCCCGGGGCACTGGCAGCGGTCAGACGGTCGGAGCCGCGTGCTGACTAGTCTCCAATAAATTAGTTTTTTGCCAAATAATCATTCAGATTATATTCTGGAATTGATCTTGCAATGCGGTGGCACAATTAAAGAAATACAAACAGTCTTCAATAAAAGTGAATTACAAAGGGCGCCGATATCAATGCAGAGTTTTAAAAAATGAGTTAAAACTAAGCAAAATTCACTTTTCTATGTTTTGGGAGAGGCATTAGCCAGTGCTAGGGGTCCCACTTTGGTGTGCCCCCCTCCCCCGTCGGCAAAATATGGCTGCGCCCCTGGTTTTAACCGCGTTGCTCTATGTTGCTTGGTTTGGAAGATTGCAGGCGGGCTGTCAGGCGAAGATGAGAAACGGCGAGAAACGGTAGGGCGAGGGTTAAAACTATAAATAAATAATGTAGTTAGTGAATAAGACAACATTAGCTCGAATGAGTCGGATACACGCAACTTAAAAAATGCCTTTGCTTAAATAATCAAGATCGTTTCGTAATGAATAATATATATATTCTGATTTTAAAGGTCTTGGGTCATTAGGTGACCTCTGAGGTCATGTCAAAGCCCAAATGTCATGAAATCGGTAAATGGTGTTAAATGAATGTTGATCGAGCTAAAATCGTAAAGAAACATTTTAGAATGCTTAATGGACGCCAAATTAAAATCAGCATCACAAAATGACCTAGAAACTGCCAAATTAAAAAAGGTCTTGTCAGGTCATCTGAGGTCAGTGACCTCGGTTGACCTTTAGAAGCGCATGACGCTAGTGGAACATATAATTATGTCAAATGGATCTCAGACTTGAAATCAGCGTCACAAACTGCACTGGAAACGGACAGAAGACGAAAAAAGACATCCGAGGTCATCAGAGGTCAGTGACCTCGGTTGACCTCTGAAAAAGTCAATCGTGATCGTTCCCTGTCAAAACTCACACGCATCAAAACTGCCAATGCATTTTTTACGACATTGTTAAGGGGGAATTTCGGTCAGAGGACATAAATAGACCACTAAAACAAATATCCGATTTGGTCCACAATATTTTTAGAGGGACATATTCTCAACTTATTTTTCGCAAAAAAATCACAAAAACATTATTTTTCCGGGGACCCCAGGTTCATCCCCCCAAAACAAAATCATCGTACTTGGCCAGGTCGGCGAAATACGGCGAAATTGTGTGAGAGCAACGCGGGCGCAGGCCCTATTTCGTGCAGTGAGGCACTAGCACGTGCACAGGGTGCACGTGTCCCCCGATCCCCAATGGACCGACTTTTTCACTAAAAAATGATCGGCGACGTCCCTTTTTGCGACTTTTTGGGAGCCCTTCAAAATATAGTGGCCTAAATCCGGTGATATTTTTATTTTCGCGCTATTTTTCGGGGGGGGGGGTCTTTGCTGAGGGGGGCCCCTTGGGATGCCGTGCCCCCCCCCCTTGTCGGAAGGTTTGGCTGCGTCTCTGTTCGCACTAGCCAAATGCGTGAGGTCCAGTTGATGCTCCAAAGGCATTGGTTTCTCTGCATCCATGAAACCCCAGGTCTGAGGTCAGAGTGCCTGAGGGGGCACTCTGACCTATAGAACCTCGGAAAAAACTGAAGTGCTCTGAATTCATTAGACGCACGCTTTGCGTGGTCCTTAAATTGGATATAGGCCTTCGGCTCTAATTCCAAAGGGGGGGGCAGCATGAGTCAAGGGGGAACGCACATACCTTCAGGGGCCAATTGCCACTTTTTTCAGGTTTTCCAGGCGTCCTTTTTATGCAACATAAGGTGTTTGTGGGGCACCTGACACTATCCAAAAACACTGGTGCCTCGGCCCCAGGCGGGCCCTCGCTGGTCGCCAAACGGGCCCCGTCGGCCTCCAGGGGGGTAAATGCCCCCTTGCCCCCTGGCTACGCCTTGCATATATGCCGCCGGCTGCGCAGGGCACTCAGGCAGCCGTGTAAAGGCGGCAAGGACTCGTCAGCGCCGGCCAGCCGGCGCCGACGCCAGCCTCCGGTTACGTACACACACGAGTCTTCTCGGCTCCGTGAAGCGGCTAATACGGCGCTCAAAGTAGCGTCACCCCTGCTTTTAAATACGTCCTCATCCCACCCAGGATAAGGCCCTGAGGCCCTGAGACCAACAGAGGCCCTGAGACTCAGACCGACAAAAGGGCCCCATCAGACCGACAGACGGCCCCCTGTAACCCACAGAGGGCCCTATGAGACCAACAGAGGGCCCCATGAGACCAACAGACGGCCCCCCTCAGACCGGCAGAGAGCCCTTTCAAGCCGACCGAAGGCCGGAGGCCACCCAGACCGAACCGCGAGAGCCGTCTGGTATATTAGGGCCATTTACGAAAACAAATGGGCCCACATGCCCAGGGGAGACCCGCGGGTGGTCAGGATCCCTCCTTGGATACGCCCTTGCTCCAATTATGGCCTGCATTCCGATTGCCAGAGAACCATACAAACAAAAATAATGGAAAGAAGGGGAAGATAAATATCAGTATCCGGGAGAAGGTCACCGAAATGGAACGGCATTGCCTACCTGCTCATGGGAGATCCGCCCTGAAGCCCAGTAATCCAGGCGCGGTCCAGGGGGGCTTTGGGCGCGCCACCCCCCCCCCTGAACGGGCTTTCGCCTTATGCGCGCCCGTGGGCGCTTCCGAGAAGGGACAAAAGTTTTAGTATTGGGCGCGCCTCGACCCAATGGACCGACCATCCTGATCCGCCTGGTATCATATGATCCGTTTCATTGCGAATTTAGCCCATGTAAGCCTTCTTAATGTCGTGGAAGTGTCCCAGTTGTCACTGGCGCAGTTGTCACTATGGCGCAGTTGTCCTGGCGCAGTTGTCACTGGCGCAAGTTGTCCCGTGCGCAGTTGTTCACTGGCGCGTGTCATGCGCAGAATAGGTCAACGGCGCAATGTCACTGGGCAAATTGTCACTGGCGCAGTTGTCCTGGACGCAGATTGTTCACTGGGCAGTTGTCCTGGCGCAGTTGCTCACTGGCGGCAGTTGTCATGGCGCAGTTGTCACTGGAGCAAATGTCCACTAGGCGGCAGTTGTCACTGGCGCATGTTGTCCACTGGCGCAGTTGTCACTGGCGCAGTCGCAGCTAGGCGAGTTGGTCATGGCGCGTTGTCCAACTGGCCAGTTGTCACTGTGCGCAGTTGTCACTGGCGCAGTTGTTCCTGGCGCAGTTGTTCACTGGCGGCCAGTTGGTCCATGGCGCGTTGTTCACTGGGCCCCGGGCCCCGAGCCCAGTCATGTGTCCTGCGGCAGTTGTCCTGGCGCAGTTTTGTCACTGGCGCAGTTGGTCACTGGCGCAAGTTGTCACTGGCGCAGTTGTCCTGGCGCAGTTGTCCTGGCGCAGTTTCACTTGGACAGCAGTGTCACTGGGCAGTGTCACTGCGCAGTTGTCACTGGCGCAGTTGTCACTGGCGCCAGTTGTCCTGGCGCAGTTGTCCTGGGCAGTTGTCGCTGGCGCAGTTGTCAACTGGCGCCAGTTGTCACTCGGGCAGTCGTCACTGGCGCAGTTGTCACTGGCGCAAATGTCATGGTCGCAGTTTGTCCACTCGGGCGCAAATGGTTACTTGGGCGCAGTTGTCACGGGCGCAGTTAGTCACTGGCGCAAATGGTCCCTGGCGCAAATGTCACTGGCCAGTTTGTCACTGGGCAGTTGTCCTGGCGAGTTTGTCCTGGCGCAGTTGTAATGGCAATCTGCAAAAAAGTAAGGCCCTCCGTGGTATTTAGGGTAGCCTCTTAAACGCCGATGTGTCATTCGCTTTTCATCAATGTTGATGAAAGTAAGACATTGTTTTACATTTGGCTATATTAGCCAAACTAGGTCATCAAATTGCAGCGTGACAGTTTTTTTTTCTATTTCACAAAATTCCTTCATCACATGAACTCATCAGCCCAAATACTAAAATTTAGTTTTTTCATGAATTGACTTTTACAACTGTTTGTGAGAAAACAAATGTCAGAATCGTGTTTCGGACAGACATTATTCATATTTTGCACCACAAGCGGCGTACATTGGACAACTTTCAGAGAAGTGAAACATTCCCTTTAAGCCAATCTGAAGTTTTAGGGGGGCCTGATTATCTAATATTCAACCTTTCCAGAACGTCAAGTGCAGGTCGGTCAAAAAATTACCAGAAAGTGGAGATCACTGCCCAGTATTCTATTCGTATGGCTATATTGATGCTCTGATTCTCATCCATATGCAGGTAATATTGTCATGGTTGCGGTAAAATACATCAGTTTACACATATCTAACTCTACTTCATGCGCACGTCTATATATTTATACTCATTGCACGAAGGAACATCACAAGAGCTTCTTATATCACCAATGAGGACATTATTTTTATCGAAAAAAGTTTGTCCAAATGACTGCAAGTTTTTCAAAAGAATAACGCGCTGTTTTCTTACTGCATGCCAATTGACAGCCAAATTGTATATAATATATACATATTTATTTGGTACATTACGTAAATATATAACAGTAAGTATGTTAAGTTGAAATCCACTGTCACTGATATTTTGTGACCTATCATTGACAAAATATTATGCATATTTCATTGCATTATGTGTGACAACATTGTTGATCATATCTGCAATGTACTGGCGTACTTTGTTATGATATCGCCCCGGCTTGTTATGATATCGCCCCGGCTCGGCTCCGCCAGCCGGCCGTGTGCGTGACGACCCGTTACCGCCGGCGGATAGGCTGTCCCCGCACAGGGCCGGCGGGATAGACTGTCCCGCACAGGGCCGGCGGGATAGACTGTCTGTCCCGCACAGCGGCCGGCGGGATAGGCTGTCCCGCACAGCGCCTGCGGCTCGGAGTGGATGAGCATGGTGCGTGGCTCTGCGCGTCAGTCTGTCTGTGTCGGACCAGCGGAGAATACAGGACGCAAGGCTAAGCAGTCTCTACAATATCCAACAGGATGACCTTGTTTCATGTCATAGTTGATCCAGACTAAGTGTCTTTTTCATTCATTGTATTGTGTCCAGTGTAAGACGCCTCTCTTTGTATTGTGGTGTGTCTATACAAAATGTGTTTATCTATTAGTTGCAGTGTTCAGTTCAGTAGAAAGCGCCTATCTATTTGTTGTAATGTGTTCATTAAAAGGCGACTGTCTATTTGTTGTAGTGTATTTTATTGAAGGCGCATGTCTATTGTCTAGACTCTAGTTGTATACGTGCGTCCAATAGATGTTTTTTTGCTGCAGTGTGTCCAGTAGAAGGCACCTGTCTATTTGTTGTCAATTGCAGTGCATTTTGTTGAAGGGCGCATGTCTAATTGTTGTAGTGTGTCTAGCAGATGTTTATTTACTGTAGTGTGTCCAGTAGAAGACAACTTGTCCATTTGTTGCAATATATTTTGTTGAGGGCGCATGTTGCGGCTCTTGCAGCGCGTCCAGTGTATGTTCATTTGTTGTAGTGTGTCCAGTAGAAGGCGCCGAACGCGCAGAAGGCCAGCGGGAAGCCGAGCCTGCTGATGCGGTCGATCCAGCCGGCGGCTGACATACGGCGCTGGCAGAAGCAGCGGCGGCCGGCCAGCTCCGGCACCCGTGCGCCTCCGACGTCGTCGGCAGCGGCGCCGTCCACCAGCTGCATCGTCAGGCTCGGCGGCATGTCGTCCCTCTTCTGCCGGCACGCACAGACAGGCAGACGTACGCGCACAGTGTCACTTATAGACAAACAGACATGCACGTGTAGTGTCACTTGTGAACAAAGGACAATGGCTGGTGGATTTTGTCTTTGATATGCTAGTGAACATACCGGACTGTAAATGTGCGAGATATAGCCCGAATCAGACTGAATATCTCCGACTCTGTAACCATTTTACGGCTCAATCTGTTGAATATGGATGGCGTCAAATCATATTTAGAGCTAAATAAGCTGAAATTGGGTTGGATTGGATGTTCAAACGGCGTGGTTTGATTTTCGCGTATTTGCCTGTTGCTGAATACCGTCCTTCTGAATAATTCAAGAGTTTATTGGGGAAGAATGGGAGCGGTTTCCAAGAGAGGAAATATGGTATAGACAGGAAACGGAAAGTCTGTTACGACGTCAAACCACAACATTTGAAAACAAGTTTCTAATATATGTAATATAGGAAGGTGGTGACGCACCTTTTTCAGCTGCTGCCGGACGATGCACCAGTCTTCGCAGAGGTCGGGCGTGTACAGCTGGCGCTCCGGCACGCCCTTGGTGACGTGCATCACCCAGCAGATCATCTGACGGCGCGGCCGGGACAGCTGGTTCACCAGCGTGAACTCCAGCAGCGCCGTGAAGATGAAGGCCGTGCAGACACTCATCCAGATGTCCAGCGCCTTCATGTACGACACTGAAACACGCACACAGGCCGAACAGATGTCCACTCAGGCCGTCCAGATGTCCACACAGCCCGTCCAGATGTCCACTCAGCCCGTCCAGATGTCCACTCAGCCCGTCCAGATGTCCACTCAGCTCGCCCGTCCAGATGTCCACTCAGCCCGTCCAGATTGTCCCACTCAGCCATCCAAATTCACTCGGCCCGTCCAGATGTCCACCTCAGCCCGTCAGAAATTGTCCACACAGCCCGTCAGATGTCCACACAGCCCGTTCCAGATTCACTCAGCCCTCGTCCAGATGTCCACTTCAATCATGGCTGGCGCCCCGTCAAGACATGTCCACTCAGCCCGTCAAGATGTCCACAACAGCCGTCAGATGTCACACAGCGTACAGATTTCCAATGTTTCAGCGCCGTCCAGAGTCCACTTTCAGCCCGTCCAGATGTCATCAGCCCGTCCGATGTCAACAGCCCGTCAGGTTCCACTCAAGCCCGTCCAAGATGTCCACCTCAGTCCCGTCTAGATGTCCCACAGCACCGTCCAGATGTCACACAGCCGTCAATGGTTCACACAGCCGTCAGATTCACAGCCCGTCCAGATGTCCACTCAGACCGCTATAATGTCCACTCAGCCCGTCCAGATGCTCCACAATCAGCCTCAGATGTCACACAGCCCGTCAGGTAGATGTCCACACAGCCCGTCCAGATGTCACACAGCCCGTCCAGATGTCCACTCGCCACGTCCAGATGTCCACTCAGCCCGTCCAGATGTCCACACAGCCCGTCCAGATGTCCACTCAGCCCGTCCAGACACACAATTGTGTGATGTTGCGGCTCTCACATAACACCGGCTCGAAATAGCGTAAAATTCATATATTCAAGAAAAATGACGTAAACAAATTAAATGGCAATGATTAATTCATCACATAGAACTTCTCCGCTACCCATTATGCGAGTTATTTGTACAAGGAAAAACACAAACAGCTTGAATAAGCCCAGCAACAGACGAGCTCGATCTCAGCTTCAGTCACGTTTGTCGGGTCAATAATTGGTACTAATCAGCAATGGCCACAACCCGTCAGCTGGTGAAGTTCACCGTCGATTATTGTGTCCGTCAGGGTTTGCCCCTGGTAACAACAGAGAAGACTCATCCTGTATGGATAGCGTGACAGAGTTCCCGTGGGACCCAGGCGGGTACCGTCTCCTCTCCCGGGCCGGAGCCGGTGCGGTTCGCTGGCTATCGATTCAGCCGCCGGTGGTGGAGCGCGCTGCGGGCTGAAACGTCGCGCCTGCTCTGCAGCCGTGCCACTGTGATCCGACCCCGAGCGGCCCCGCCGACACTCTGTCTCTGCCGCCGTCCGTCTCTGGCCCTATCCCTCTGGCTCTATCCCTACCCCTTGCTCACAGCCACTGTATACAGCCGCTGAGCTCACCGACCCATTTCCCCGGGGGCCGGGACAGCTTATGGATGAGCCGGTGCAGGGTGATGAACAAGGCCCTGTGCTGCCTGATTGTATTAAGCCTATTGATTTTAGGGTTTTTTAGCTTTGATTATATATTTGAACTCAGATCAGCCCCTATTTAATGGACGTTTGATGATACAAATGTTTAGAACATATATCTTACTGATCGAAATATACTTTACGGGAGTCCCCTTACCAGGCTGCATTTTGTCCGGGGTGCCGGAGCTCCCTGTGCAGATGGTGAGCAGGGTGGTGACTTACCAGGCTGCATTTTGTCCGGGTGCCGGAGTTCTCATGACAAGATGTGAGCCAGGGTGGTGACTTACCAGGCTGCATTTGTCCCGGGGTGCGGAGCTCCCTGTGCACGATGTGAGCAGGGTGGTGACTTACCAGGCTGGCAATTTTGTCCGGGGTGCCGGAGCTCCTAGTGCAGATGGTGATCAGAGGGTGGTTGACTTACCAGGCTGCATTTTGTCCGGGGTGCCGCGGACTTCTCGTGCAGATGGTGAGCAGGGTGGTTGACTTACCAGAGCTGCATTTGTCCCGGGGTGCCGGCGCCCTGTGCAGATGGTGAAGGCAGGGTGGTGACTTACCAAGGGCTCATTTTTGTCGCGGGTGCCGGAGGCTCCCTGTGCAGATGGTGAGCAGGGTGGTGACTTACCAGGCTGCATTTTGTCTGGGGTGCCGGAGTTCTCTGAAGAGATGGTGAGCAGGGTGGTGACTTACCAGGTTGCATTTTGTCTGGGGTGCCGGAGTTCTCTGAAGAGATGGTGAGCAGGGTGGTGACTTACCAGGCTGCATTTTGTCCGGGGTGCCGGAGTTCTCTGAACAGATGGTGATCAGGGTGGTGACTTACCAGGCTGCATTTTGTCTGGGGTGCCGGAGCTCCCTGTGCAGATGGTGACAGGGTGTGACTTAACAGGCGAGCAATTTTGGCTGGGGATGCCTCGGCTGTGGAGTTATTGAAACACGATGGGTGGATGCAAGAGGTGGTGACTTCACGAGGGCGGCATGTTGCTCCGTGTCGTCGTGGTTGCGGTGTTTCTTCTGAACAGTTTGTGGGATGGTGAGGCCCAGGGGGTTGGTGGACTTTACCAGGCGCATTTTGTCTGGGGTGTCGCGAGTGTCTGCGTGAACGAGAGTGTGATGTAGGGTGGTGACTTACCAGGTACCCTCGGCATTTTTGTCTGGGCGGAGTATCTTCTAACAGACTGGTGAGCTAGTAAAGGGCTAAGACCGGCGCTGGTGACTTTACCAGGCGGTCATTTTGTCTCGGCGCGTTGCCCGGAGTTCCTGTGTAACAGATGGTGAGTGCGATGTGTGTGGTGACTTTTTCGCATAGGGGCGGCAATTAGTGTCGTCGGAGTGGCAGAACTTCTCGAGCTATATTGGTGTATGCAGTGGTTGGTGAACACCCCAGAGTGACCCTGGATGGTATGGCGTCCACATCCAGCCAGAACGACACCTGAGCACACATCACATTGCATCTTCTTCTGAATGATACTCAAAGACAGTCATCACAGCACACACTCAATAATGCATGTTGGATACTAAATGCACTGAGTTTTGTCCCCATTTAAAGAACGAAATTATATCAAAATACCATCAAGCAAAACATCCAAAGCCTGGCACAAAGCCAGAGGAGCCTCAACTGAGGCTCATCATCGACGATGATTATCTGAACTTTGTGACTTGTAATGGAATGCAGCGTAAACAATCCGAGTCTATATATCGAGCCACTGCGATCGAGCTAGCTTTGTAAAGGCAGGCGACGTGAACCAAACACATTGATTAGCTATTACTTACCCACGATATGACGACGATTAGTGAAGAAGGTATGTACGATTGCACCAAGTGATATCCAAAGTTTCGATCCAGCAGGAACTTTGCCTCCAAACAGCTATAGTTTCCTGCAAAAGGTATCATTTGTGGTCACAATGTACTAAATCATGTATGTATTATTGGTTCCAAAATAAGCGTCCCGCTGCGTTTGCCCGCACAGCAGTTAAAAGGGAAATGCACTGAACTATCGATGACTGTTACCGGCAGTGTGGTTCGATGAAGAGTCATATTTCAGAGAGACGCACAGCGCGCGAACGTGTGTTGTTTACCCCGAGACGACGCATCTGGAGCCTTGACTCTTCAGCAGATAACAAGTAACAAGGAGCTTTCGGCTCGGAGACCAATTTAGAGTGTATGGATTTGAGAGCATTGGTGGGCCTTGGGGCGGGTCACAGAGTTCTCCTGGATGATACCTATGTAAGGTGCGCTTCACTTGCAGGCTCCTAGGCCTTTGTGGTAACCTTCTCGGAGCGCGGAACCGCAAATCTCCCTTCTAATTCTAACCAACGGCATTGTAGCGCGGCGAACACTGAACCCAACCATGACGCATATAGGTCGGCCAGGTACCCACACCCAAGGTACTCACACTCTTGTTTTAGCCGCGCAAGGTGTAATTACCATCTCGTGCCTGCGCAGTTTTGATAACTCATTTGTTCATATGGTTGTTGTGAAAGTCTTGTTTTGTGTTTGATCTCTCTGGTCCATTCTTAAGTGTTGCTATATTTGTTTCAACACTCCCAATTCCCATGAAAAATCGCTGCTTTTAATTTTAATGCATAAAGGGTTAATTATAAGGGGCTCACAACCGCCAACTACAGAATACTTCATACCACACTGACTGGCGCGCTTGCTGTTTACCCGTACTTATACCGCACGTGCGGTAGTGTAAACCGGTGACCCACATTCGGTGTGGTGGAGTTTAATTAGGCTATGAAGAAGTGGTCTAGCCCTTTCTTAAGACCCTCTGAAGTAGCACTTTTCGAAGACTGACACTCTGGTCGGTATATGCAGTAACACGTACATCCGTCCTTTCTTACGTTCAAGGAGGCGACCTCAATTTTTCCATTGTTTGTCAAAAGAGGAGACATACCGTTAACATCTAAGGGATAGTTTGAAGTTGGGAGCAGGGGTGAGCCCTGCATCGAAGCGATAGGTGTTCACTCTGGCAGAGCTCTGTCCCAAAGTGAAATTTGTCGATTATAATCTACGCTTAGTGTCTAAACTTCGTCTAGTGGATATTTTGTCAAGCAGAGATCTTACTATATGGATGATCAGTATTCTGAGCTTTGATTATTTACATCACCTTGTAATCCTCCCGACTGCCGGTCTCTATCCCTGTCACGCCGACGTTTACCGGGTCTGAGGTGCGCCCGCTTGGCCACGAGGGCAAGTTGACGACCTATCTCGAGCGTCTCCTCCGGGAGTGGTGCGCTGGTTCAGGCGTGGGCCGGGCCTCGCAGCTTCGTTGCAGAGCGCGAAGGCCGTTTCCGGGCGCCCGCGCTGCCCGGTCAGCGGTTCATTTTTGACCCACTTTACGCTTCTTCCCTGGTTCACTCCCCATAGGCTGCGCACAAATGGTCCGACGGGCCGAAGCAGGTCTTGCTTTCTTTAGACCAATTACCAAAAAAGTTTGAATTGTACAATCCCCTTTTAATTCCTCCTAACTTGGAGCCGGTTCTTTCTCACTCACTGTCACTTGTTGTTTCGACGTTTACCTCAGCGACGTTCGGTGGTGGCCTTTGCTGGCCATTATAGGGCAGGTGGCGGGCGGCTACGAAGCCGCTCCGCCCGCCGCGGAGTGGTGGCCGTCGGTTTATCGGCCGTGGGCCTCTTCCACGCTGTCCTCCGGGGTGAGGGCCTGTTCATGTGGGCGGCTGCGCGGGGTCAGCGGTTCCATTTGACGTCCACTTTACCCCTTTTCCTTCATCCCATGGCTGCGCAATGGTCCGAATGGGCCGAAGCGGTCTCTCCCCAAACCAATAAAAAAAAAATGATATTGTATCTGTATGTCATGGGCTTGAATGCCTTGATGGTGTTTGCCTCATGGTTGAGGACATCGTTTTACACACAGCAGTTCGTAAGTGAATCTTGCTTGGTCAAGCATTTCATAGGAACAAGATTCTTAAGAACAAAATATCCAGTTTCTGGATGCTTTTGTATTATAATGAAATGATATTCAACATAGAAATCGCCTCCCACGTGCTACGCTGGGTTGGCGAGACAGTATAATGGGATGCAGTTTGTTGCGCGTATTAAAGGACCTGGTGGAGTCCCGAGTTTTCTCCTAAGATTGTCGTGAACTATGCGCCCTTCGCATACCGGTCCAAATACAGTGTTCCAACTTTCACTGAAATGAATATGGAAGTGGTTCTCTGAGAATTGACTCGGATTATCTGGTGATCACCCCTGATCTTTGGTTTATCAGTTAAGAGAAGGTCTTGAAATGTGTTGTGGTCGAGCGAGCGCCGGCGAGACTCTCGAAGACCAGTCAAAGTTCTCATTGTTTTTCAGTGTGCCGTCTTGAAAAGTAAGTGGAATAATGGAGATGAGTGCCACACATCTGGGCACTAATCTCCATCATTGCACATAATTTTATCATGGCGGTATATTCCCTTTAACTGCTGTGTCCTCCATCCCAGCGGGACGCTTATTTTGGAAACAATAGTACCTAAATTTCGCACTATAACCACCCTTCAAAATATTTATATTTTTACATAAGCTTGCATTTACATCACAACTGACCTGGAAGTAAATATTGACCTTCGCAAAATATCTGCTAGTGAAGAAGAATAAAAAACTAATCAATGTACTATTGGTTCCAAAATAAACGTCCCGTTTGGTTGGACAGCACAGCAGTTAAAGGGAATATACCGCCTTGGGAAAACCCATGTGGAATGATAGAGATGAGTGTCACTCATCTTGGCTCTCATCTCCATCATTCTACATACTTTTCCCAAGGCGTTATATCCCCTTGATCTGCTGTGCCAGCCAACCAAGCGGGACGCTTATTTTGGAACCAATAGTACTAACAGGGAACTGGACGTACTTGCTTTCATACCAATTACAAGTCAGTGGTACGGAGATGAAGTAGCTGCTTCGGAAATTTACTGATGCATTTCATTCTGCTGTCACTACACACAATGCGGGACGATATCAGTTGGCTTCAATGAATGCCAAAAATATATAATAGCAATTATTAGACATACAATATTTAATAATAATCTTAAATTTGCTTTTTAACTATGCAAGCATTGTTGAAAATGGATTGAATGCTTAAATATTTTTTAATCAAAAATAAATTCAATTATTTTTGGCATCGAAAAGTATTTAAATCATTTTATGATATATGTAAAACAAATGTCAAAGCACATTCACATGCACGTAAATATCGTCCACAAGGCTAGTTAGTGAATTATTACTGCCTACACTCACCTAGTTTGTTTTCGGATATGCACTGTTCGGCTTGCACCTTTTTGACCTGAAACTGCGGAAGCCGTAGGTTGTTGTATAGCTTGATAGGGTCGCTGTACCAGGTCAGCTGCAGTTCCCGCGTCGTCTTTGAAACTGCAACACGCACACGCACACGCACACGCACACGCACACAGCACCAGGTTTCACTCCACAGTCCACATTGTCCACTGGTGGCAAAAAAAAATGAAAGCCTTGCCAGACACGTTCCATTTATATTAATACTCAGCATAAAGAAACGAGAGAGTCAAAAATGCTGCACGATTAGTCCTGAGATCTTAGAAACTCAGTCAACTGTTATGGTCAAATTATGGTTGCTACTTACAATTCAGACATCGATATTCGCACAATTAGTGGCCGGTATGGTCAACATAATGGTCGTTTTTTGCCTGTCATTGTTTTTATTTTATTTGTTTTTATTTTCTGACTTCGTCTGTAACTGGGTAATGACCTGTAGACGATTTAATCAATACACAATACACAATATCCACGTCACGGACTAGAACCCATCAGGGATCTTTTTGGATGCACGTTCTAACATAACTATCATCCCTATTTACGTATTTCAACAAATACACTTCTTATCCCCTATCCGTATTATCCAAACACAAAACAGTATCATTTATTTCTGCAATTCAACGTTACAGACCGGTATAAACAGCTTGTTGATCATATCTGGGCCACAATCTCCACTTCCAGTCGTAAGTACTTACACACTGCTGTTTCTATGCTGCATACTTGTGTATCCAGTGGATAGTTAGCCAAATCCATCATGCAGGAGAATCTCAACCTAAGTCTGCAACCGAAAACGCCGGTAATGTCACAGTCTCAGGTACAAAGAGCGATTCCGAAGACAGAACTAAAAGCATTATATTTTATCCTGTCTGCACGCTAACGGAGGTTCTGTGGTTAGCTAGAACCACCTAAAGCAGATAAATATTGCAATGCTCTAAATACTCATGACTTACGTTTTGTATGACGTTTACGATAAATACACATGCCATACATTACGTTTCCCTTGGCGTCGATTTGAGAGATAATGTATATACCATCAGATGACATTTTGCGGATAAATACGGATTCTAGCATTTGGTGGCAATCAGCCACGCGTATGGGGTCATAGAGGCTCATTTTTTAGGGCCGCGATATATATTGGTGGAACGAGGAACTATTACGTCTCGCCCCATCGGGCTATGTTAAAAGGTCACTGACTCGGAACTGATATTTGAGCCGTCAAAAATGGCAAACACATTGTAAATATAAAAATGTGTATTCACCACGCTGAAGGATATGCAATGAAGTTTCCATTGAATATCGTTTCATGCAGTGTCCTGGGATTGGGAAATTGGGTGGAAAATGGCATGCTATCAATATTATTTACCCACTCTTTTTCCCCGAGTTTTACTGTGAAATTTCCACTCCTTGCATTGGATAAATGGTGCTCTTTTACTGATTTATGAATGTTTTGACATTATCTTACTTATGGATGTTATCATCATACTTATTTTAAATTAGATATAATTTGACGGAGGGTATCGCCTCCCATTTGATGTACCTGAGCGCGCCTCTGCCCCAAAATATGTTACGTTTAAGTAGTTATGACTAGTGCTAACCCATCCGCTCCGAAGGACGATTACAGGTTGAGTGGTGGTGCAAGCCATAAGCAATTAGGAATCCATAGTAGTGCAAAATGTGCACTCACGTCTCACATCAATTCATATATAGAATGTTGTGGCTACCTTTTCGTTACATATTTTACGAGGACACACCAGTCACCAACCATTTAAGTAATAGTTCCCACGTCGGACGATGTTGTCCATTCCACTAGCCACTGGCACTAGGTAACGCGGATTTGCCGCTTCAACACGGGCATTGCCGGCAATGGGTGCATGGTTTGACATCTGAGTATAGTAGTACCAGTAAAGCGCCCTAGTTAGCGATGAACGAGCGAGCGCAAAGGTAATTCATGGTGAATTTCAACTCAATCGGGGAATTAGTTTCTGAGATACAAAAAAGGTGCACACGTGCGCATGTGCAGACACCCATCCCTGACTTGTTGGAAAAGTGGTGGCTTAGAGGTCCCTAACCACACACCAAATTTGAGCACAATCGGCTCAGCCGTTCCTGAGATATATATTAATAGGTGGTGCACGTGCGGTCGACATGAGATCTATAGCCACCCCACCTCCTCACATCGTGACCGTGCTCGACAAGGGCCGGCCGCTCGAGAGGTGCACCTATAGCTACATCTCACTCGAGAATAGTCGAACACGGAACCTCCGCGAATTCTAGCGCTCTTCCTAGAGCCTAACTCTCCGGATGTGTTCAGTGTGTTCACGTGAGCGGCACGTCTCTTGCCATTTTAGCGGCACCCACAACCGCCTGGATTAGTTGGAGTAACAAGAGCGGACAGCGACTGGTGTGTGTTTACCGTTATGCTCACCTTAATTACACATTAGCCCCCTAACCCAAACATTCACCCGAACTACAATATTCAGCCAAGCCTTTACCGAGTTTTTGCGGACAAAAATCACCTATGTCCCACAGACCCCTCACGCGGGTATCTCGTCGCCACTTCTGTCGCCACGCTCAAAAAGGTTTAGTCCCATCCTCAACATGATCTATGACGGCACTGGTCGGAAATACCAATAGGATTCTGATAAGTTTGATTGGATTTTAGACATTTGACACACCAATTGAATTTATATCCTTATTTAAACTGCATATTTTGATTTAGTTGAATATTTGAATTATCCCTCAGCGAAAGAAAGCTAGCTGTCTTCGTCAATCGAAGTGCGGTTGCAGAGATATTAGCTTGACTACCAACAATGTATAAAAGCTCTGCTGCCAGTTCAAGTACCATTCACTTCACGATGTCCGTCGTCCATAATCCAGAACATATTACGTTTCACATATTATTCCCGTAAAGACGGAGCCTGAAGCCGATTTCGGGGCTTGCAGACCTTATTTTTCGTAATAGGATGATTCGCAATGCACTTGATGACCATTAAGGTCTGTGACCAATAACCATACTGTCCGATCAAAGCCAGCGCTTGTCACAGCTGACGCATAGATTTGCAGGATTAGATGATGGCAGGCAATTGCTGACACTTATATAGAGAGGTTGTCCTGGTGTGGACACTTCCTGAGAAGGAACACTGAGGGTGGATTGATGATGGACCATCGACCAGTAATATGGTGTGTTGCAATTGTTGGAGCGAAGATGAGACTCGACCCATACTATTTAAGTATAGTATATTATGATGCAGTTTACTCCTGATACAAAGTCCTACCTGGGTGCTGCCGTATGATTGACAAGATGTTATAACATCTAGGCCTCCGAGAAAATATGAGTTGGATAGGCACAATTATAGCCCGTTTAATGGCATTCAAGTCAATTATCCAACTGAATCGGGATGTAGGAGAGTTAGGTGCCCAAACTGAACGCCCACCAGTGTTTCCTAAACAAACATGTGTGGCTATATCTTTAAAAAATTTTATGCATAAGTGCTATCGTATATTGTATTTGTGAGTGATCACATAATTATTTACGAATTAATATGTGCAACCATCACAGTAATCTCGACTCTAGATTGTTCTGGTCTGCTATCGGCGTGAAGACAAAAGTCAGCTGATCGCTTGTCAGAGTTCAGCCAAACTTTATTCAGAAATGTTGATGTTTTTTCTCAATTCTGGAGACCTCTCGCAATGTACCAATAGTTTCACATGTATCTCTTGTATTATTTTTATCGTCAAGTAAGCGTGCTTGAAGTGGTTTAAATTAGGATCTATACATGCGTTTGTAATTCCTTCTATAAGCAGATAAGAAAGCACACTAAGTCTCAAGGAATATCGGTTAATACCATGTCCACACAAATAGCCGTTTGCTTTTTTCTCCGACTATGCTTGAGAATCCGAATCACGCCCATACATATTGCGGCCCGAGTGCACAAAAAAACATCTTAACGCGACCCTCATGGGCGCACTATGACAGGCTACACGTAGGTATACTATATGGACAGCCTGTTCAATATATCACGTACTTTTTTACGCACGTACGTTTTGCACACATAAAGTTAGGTACCGTATGATGAAACTTCTTAACATTTAACCACTAATACATTACCTTACATTATTAATTTGTGATACCCCAAACGGTTTCCAATATTCAATATAGTTTGCCTGCATTAGTTCGGAAAAATAATGACTATAGACTCCAATGTTTAAAAAAACTATTGGAAGTGGATAGTGAAGATCTAACCGAGAATATTTATGAAGTTCTTTTGTGAAAAATTAATTATCTGTTTTAAAGCGGGTCATGGTGCAATGAGGCACGATGTGCCTATTATGCGTCTTTTGCAAGTCTGCGAAAAATCCCACAGCTAGTTCAATAATAAAAGGAGATTTCGATTTGTTGAATGTCATGCCGTCTTTTCTCATGTATTGACTATAAAGAAAGTAACCACATTAGAAATAGAATCCGCAGGATCCAGCGTTACTGTAGAAGGCACCTGAGCAAATTATATAATTAATATCATCACTCGACTAATATTTGTCATTCAATGTGCATACTCGGCATAGAGAAACAGTCATTTGTGCTGACTTAAGTCACCAGGGGAATACATCTTCACCAATTACCATTACAGCATTTTTAATATAATTTGAGTTGAGCGTTCACGCGATAGCCATTTCATTCCTGTGCTGGCATTGACAGTTATGCATATGGAGCATCTAAGTTAAAAACAAACCACCGAGTACTGGTCGAATGCGTCAAATAGAATCTAAGTTAGGCTGGTCTGAAACATGCATGGTGAGCCTCTCAAAATCGCGATCCTCATCAAGCGGCGGTCTCCCAGGTGCTATTGAAGCTGTTCAGCCGAGATTGTTTTTTCTGTTTCATCGGCTCTCTCTTTACTGATGTTGCTATTTTGCTAGAAAAATGTCCGGATCACGTACTGAAGCTGCATTTATATTCATACGACGTATATGGTAATTGCACAGGACGTGTTGTCGCTTAAAAGGACACTGCCACCTTAACATTATATTTGAGTTGAGATAGCCATTTTCCGTGCTTGGCATTGAAGTTATGCATGGCATAAGTTAAAACAACCACCGAGGTCGAATCTCAAAGCAATTTAAGTTAGGTTTTGACGTCTGCAAAATCGGGGTCCCCAGTGTATTTGAACTGAGCCGATGTCGTCGTCTCTCTTTACTGAATGTTGATTATAGTCGATTTGTTTTATCTTTGGCCATACATTAGCCATACACTAGTCATGCATATGGCAGCGTGAAGGTTTTATCTACTTCCCTAAATTCCTTCATATGACGTCATCAGCCAAAATGTTAAAACTTTTTTATGAAATTGAACACTGTTTGAGAGAAACGAATGTCATAATCGTGTTCGGCAGCATTTACTTCATATTTAGCACCACAAGCGGCGTACATTTGAGAACTTTTGGGAAGGTGGCAGTGTCCCTTTAAGGGGGCGCAATATGGGCACTCTCCCCTATATTGTAACTTCACCCTAACCCATCACTAACCAATAAGAGCCGCTTAACATGCAGAACGGATTATATCTCAAACAGCAATGAAACCTCTAAGGCAGGCTTACATCGTAATAAATCACAATGTGATGGCATCTCACCTCAGAATATAAAGCACCTCTCCGCTGGGGTGGACCCGGATCAAGACATTTGGCACGGAGACGTACTGGAAGTCGCCGGACTTGGCGTTGGGGAAGTAGACCTCGGGTTTCCAGATTTTCTTGACCAGCAGCGGGTCGGAGACGTCCAGCGGCCTGGTGAGCGAGTTGTTGACAAACCGGCTCTCAATCCAGCGCTGCCGCAGGTACAGGTCAGCCGTGTAGTCCTGCAATGTCACACATGTCACATGTGATCAGATGATCACACATGATCACATGATCACATGATCTGCCGCAGGTACAGGTCGGCCGTGTAGTCCTGCAATGTCACACACATGGCAGTATAGGTCGGCACCTTTTATTAAACTAGCACTCCGCGTGCCTAGAGTTCCCCACACCGTGCTGGGGGAGGAGTGTTCGGATGCCCCTCGAGCTCGGCTCATATGGGGAGAAAGCGGGATAAAAAATACTGTTCGATAGCTCGTCCAAATTCATGTCGAAAATATTTGAGTGATTTTTGGAACTTATGTCAATAATTCAATATCTAATTGAAGACATCAGAAGTCTTCAAAAGTCAAATTTTCCCATTTTAGGTGTGATGTGCTAGCTAGGAACAAAATGCCAAATTGAAAACTCTTGAAAACAAATGCAATCTCCATTGATATCCTCAAATGGTGGCGCACATCAAAAGATTTAGCTCCAGATGTCTTCAAAGCTCACACTACGACTGTTTTTGGTCAAATGGTTGTTGGCGAATAACTTTTATCTAATAATATGTGACTGAAGAGTCATTTCTTTGACACTGGTGATAAAGTTCGATTACATCGGAAAAACTCAGTGTGTGTCGGAAGCCCTTCGACCCATCAAAAGCCAACAATTTAGTTGTTGAAAAAAAAACTGACCTCGAAATGTCATTAGGGAGGCGATCGAAATTCACTTGCAAGCCCCATCACTAAATCAAGGCGTAAGTAAAGCCAAGGTTACTAGAACATAAGGTTAGGCAGATCATGACGTCACCGATACTGAAGCCTATGGGTGCACTATATATATATATACGGCCAAAAGTGCACGAATGCTGAAGGAATTATGATTTTTGAATGAGGCTATATGACTAAGCTGACCCGTTTTCTGGAATCTGCACATCTTCACGAATCCAAAAAGGTAAGGCAAACCAACATTTTCCCAGTAGGGGCTTCAGGGGTCCATCCCAAAAAACACAATTCCCCGTTGGCTCTTATGTTGAAGGCCACGGACCGGGACTTTGATGACGTCATCACTTAGGAATGCCAAACACTTGATGGGGGCTGGGTTAAGCATCTCTCAGCCCCCCATATGGGACAGTGTCTTTCATCGGCCTGGCTAATCATTGTCATCCTATCATACTGTGCGAGTGTCAAGTGTCAACTATGATGTCTGTCGTTTAATATGTCGTCTCATTTCCAGCCTGTCTTCAATCAAGCTCACTTATTCTTCTTAAAAGATATATAGAACATTTATCACGTGGTTCTACGTATGTTTCGCTTAGTTAGGTTTTTGTCTGTCGATGTCGTTGCTTTTTGCATGTTGACCCAGTGGAAGGTACAGCAAGATGTACCGAAATATTGGTCTTTTGTAATTAAAACAATTAAAACAATCGAAGGGCTTCCGACACTCCAACCAATTAAACTTTTATCTTATCAAGAAAAGGTCATAAATCCAACCAATTAAACTTTTATCTAATCAAGATATGGTCATAAATAACAGAAGATATCTATGGCAGAATATCTACGGAGATATTGGAGATATCGATGTGTCTGCTGTTATCTATGATGAGACAATATTTTCATCACGCTTGTCTCAGTAGCCTGCGAGTCACTGGAAGGGGATTTAGACCCCGTCATGAGGAATATTTACATTTATTGTATAATATCTCAAGAACAGATGCAGCTTTTGCCGCTAAACTGACAGTACCTTTACGGGCGTCATTTCTACACATTTCAGCAAAATGAAAATGTTGGGGTTTTGAATATGTCACGGGAAAATGACGTGTATGTATGTGCGCCCTCATTTCCTAATATCAAACTGTCCTCATATACGTTAATATAATGTCTGTGTTCATAAAAGTAACACGATTTTATTACTTTCGTGTGATACGCCATGTGTTAGCGAAACTTCAACTACAAGTACGTCGAACAGCAAGCGAATATGGTGTGGCGCTGGTAGGTGGCTTAGCCAGCACATACGATAGGTGGCGCTCGAAAATCTTTTGATGGGAGATGTTAAAAAATGTAGTCTTTATGCATAAATCTTCCAGGGGAGCGGACGGGTTAGCACTAGTGATAAACTCTGCCACGAAACACTTACCATCTCTACAGGATTAATGGAGCCCAGACTCCGAAGGTACATCTCCACGCTAACTAGTGTCGGTTTGTCTGAAACGAAACAATTAGTTTGTAAGTAGTATTCTGTGCTTCTCATGTCTATTATAACAGTAAACTCAATTTTGTCCTCTAAAAAGGACCGAGAACGGTTCCTACCGTAATATACAAACGAACACTGGATGTCATTGGATGACATTTTTGTCAAACAGAATATCCCCCTGAAAAAGTGCATCAGAATAAGTGTGCAGGTCGTCCTCTCAAACGCAGATTGCTCATACACAAGTTACCCGGACGCGTATCCACCCGCAACGTCTTCACACGAACTGACAAACACGCCAGTCTGAACTTCTCCGGGTGACTTTCAAGTATGAGCCAAGTTTAATGAAGTATCTCTGTCGACAAAAGTTAGCACGTCCCAACAGGCTGCGTTGTCAATACATGCCGCGTTGATTGTGTGGACGGTATATGGCCAGAGACACTGCTCCATATATTCAGTGAGTGCATGATGGATGCATATATTAGTCTGGCGGAGGAGGTATTGACCATGTCGTCAGGCCCAGGCACCAAGGCTGGAGACGGCATAATGTCAGAAAATATACCATCAGTATCGCACAACAGTAACATGAAAAACGCCTGAGACAAAACAACGGATATATCTCCTCATGAAGAAGACACTGTCACGTGCGTCAAGTCAGCAACGCATTCATATTCATATTATACGCTGTTTCAGACATAGCGCGGGGATTTATCTGCATATATGCTGACAGCATACCAAGTGTTAAGGCCAGCAACATATCCGTGTCCATATTCACATTCAGTGACTAGCTGATTTTGTTTAATGATTATTCTTCAAATTGGTGTTTACTGTTATTCACTACGGGCGCATTCACATTAATTAAAGGGAAAGGGAAACCAGGTACGAGGTCCATATTAGAATATTAGATCGAATGCTATAAAACGACTCGACAGAGTACGCATTTATAGATTATGCTATTAATTTGCTATAAAACCCATGTACGGTGGACATTTTGGATGAAACAAAATGTTATACACCATGACGTCATTTTCGGATGTATGCACATCACAAACGCGTCACACCTCTCGAGTTTGTAGTGAATCGAATTAGGAAAACAGTGTACTCATGTGCGCCGCATTGAACGCCGCTGTACCTACACACAACAGGTACGTACCATCTGGAACACTTCTTCTGTGACGTCACATGGATTATATTTTTTGTCTGTCAACAAACGGATTTGTATTTTCCCATCTCTTTCCTGAAGATCAAATCTACTTTCAAAGTAGATGCCAGAGACACTTTTCGGAAGTTGTAAACATGAAGGAAGCATATCAATGCCGAGGTCAATGCCAACGCTACGTGACTCACGGCTGCCCGTGAACAAAAGTGGTGGCCATCGGTTCATTCCGAAGACTCTAAAGCGCCATTTATTCGGTTTTTGATATTAGCCGTTTTCACGATGGATTATTTCCGGCGAAATGTTTTTAACATTTTAAAATGTTTTAAAGTGTTTTTAGGTAGTAGCTGCTTCCACGATAAGACTATTGACGAAAAAAATGTTTTACCCTCGCCCTACGGGACCGTAGGGCGAGGGCTAAGACCTTTCTCGCAAATTATCCATCGTGGAGACGGCTACTATAAAATATTTTAAACATTTTAAAATGTAAAATCATTTCCGCAAATAAGCCATCGTGAAAACGGCTATTGATATGCACTGAATATTTATTTATTTGTTATCGAAATTATTATCTCATTATTGATGTTCGCAAACTATAGAGGTTAGCAATTACAAAATAGAGCCAAGCCACAATAACCAAAAAGTATGGCGAAATAGAGCCAAGGTAGGTTGACTTTAACAGCAAATATTAGCTTAAATTTTATGACCCCAACGTCCATCTGGTATACACATTGGTGTTTTTGTTCCAAAATCTGTTCTAGAGCCGTTTTTTTCTTGATTTTGTTTGTTGTTGAAATTGAAGGTTTTGGTATACGCGAACCATGGATGGTATTTAATATTAATAATAGTATATATATATATATATATAATATATATATATATATATATATATATATCCAAACTGTCGTAATACAAGTTGATCAGGTGTTCTTTATCAGGAAATGTGTCAATTTTGCGCCGATTTCAGGCGGTTTAGGGGCATGTCCTTTCCCCCCAACCCCCAACCCCCACCCCATCCCCTGCATCCGACAGAGAGGACATGTACTATCTAAGTGGTCTGAATAACCCAACTTATTAGTTCCGATTAATCTCCAGATAAAATAGCAGGGAATTACCGGGTGATCAGGTCAATGGGTCGAAGACTTCGGTCAACAGATTAGCGGCTCAAGTAACTTCGGGCAAAAAATAACATTTGTTTAACGGACTAATGCTTCACGAGTCTTCTGAATGATAACGTAACAGGATAGCAGACCAATCTATCTGCCGAAGCAAAAACATTTGTGTTGACAGATTGACGGGCAGTGGTCGTTTATCCACTTGTGTTTTCTATTGTGCATCCAAGCTGTGTAGAGCATGAAAACAGCGTTTTTATGTGCAAAATATTTCCTGGATTTCGAACTGATCTACCGTCCAGACAGGTGACGATGTTGTATCGCTCCGTTTGTCATACTACTCACCAGAGTCTTGCGTGGGTGTCGCCCGCCGGTCGTACGGCTTCCCTTTGAAAAGGCTGTCCAGCTTGTAGAACTCACTCTCATGACTGGTACTTCTGAAAATAAAATTTACATAATAATATAACTTCACAGGCTTGCTCTGCTCATACAATAGGCACCACAGAGAAATGCGTCAAATAACGGCCGAAATTCAAGAGCAAAGAACCTTAATTTAAAACCAAGTAGAATGTCCTTCCCGGAGGTTTAGGGGTTGACGCTCAGCTCATAACACAGTAGTAGTGGACTCGAGGCTGGGAGGATATACATTATTCAGACCGCGCCCTAGAAAGGGGGCGAACTCTAACCCTCCCTCCCCCCAAATATTTTTATATGATAGCGAAAAGCGGTACGCGCAGTGCCGCCGTTCTTTGCATAACTGTTCGAAAATCAGTTCCCGACATGATGTGGAATTATTGACCTCCTCAGGTCACGTGACCCACGTCCAAAAAGTTTGCAGTCGTATCACAGCCACAGTTTTTAACCGATTGGTTTCAAACTTGCAATATGTTGTAGGTCAAAGTGCCTATAATTCGTAAATCTTGGATTTGTATATCGGCGATTGAAGTGTCTTGGATTGGACTTAACGTATGTGTCAA
Source organism: Semibalanus balanoides (assembly GCA_014673585.1). Taxonomy (NCBI): domain Eukaryota; kingdom Metazoa; phylum Arthropoda; class Thecostraca; order Balanomorpha; family Balanidae; genus Semibalanus; species Semibalanus balanoides. The sequence goes on from VOPJ01009947.1 coordinate 28,685, forward strand.
GGAAGCGGTACATACGGGATTAAGCACGACTGTCGGTCGGTCACTGGCACAAAGTCCTGTCATATGGCTCAAAAGTCCAAACCTCTGCGGCAGCACACGGTAACGCCGTGTGCTCACTCTGCGCTCCACACCAAGACTCCCGGCCACCGCCGTCACCCTAGCGACCCCACCCTACCACCGCGCCGGCCAGACGGCACGTCCCGGCCATTTGATCCGATCGGTGGTGGCGAGAGTCGGCCGGCGAGGGCCGGCCGCCCACGGTTCGTTGGAAGGGTTCGGAGGTGTCAAACTTCGGGAGACACACCATTCGAAAGCTGAGCTCACGTGGAGTCTACCGATGTAAATTTTTCAAAAATCCATCGAGCGTCTTTTTTGTAAATCGACATTTTGTCCGAAACCGCGCCTCTATCGTTCGGCCTATCGCCTATGGTATAACGAAAATGCAGTCCAAAGATATGTCTACCGATTCGTCATGCTCTTGATTTCAAGGCATCATAGAATACAAAGCCCTTATATGGTTGGTTGGTTGCACGGCTGCATCAAAGCCGAAGCGCTCCCGTTGTCGTCACTAAGGCTCACTCCCGCTTGCGCCTTACGCGCAGAATCGCCACTCGCGACACGCGAGCTGAGCACTACGCGCCGCCGACTCGGCTTAACGGAGCGGGCTCTCGGTCAGTGACGGACAAACGGTGCATCGTATGTTGAAAACCCTAGCTCTGTCCACTAGACTAGCTATCCAAAGAGATCATGACAAATTGCCAACTTCCTCCAACCGATACAAATGATACTTTTGGACAAATGCATGAACCATATTTGCCAAACGTAGCCTCTGACCGGGACTGTGCGCCGGCCTCACTCGGCCAGTTTCGAGACTGTACACAGTGTGACGTCAGAGGCCACGGCGCGGCCGCCGCCGATCATGACCTGACCCTGACCGGCCAGTTTCGAGACTGTACACAGTGTGACGTCAGAGGCCACGGCGCGGCCGCCGCCGATCATGACCTGACCCTGACCGGCAGCCGGCTCGGCGCGACCGCGTTTGGCCTCGACGTCACACTGTGGCTTACAGCTCGAAGCTGCCGCAGTAGGCCGGCTCCCAGTCCGGTCGAGAGGCTACGTTTGGCAAATAATGGTTCATACATTGTCCAAAAATACCATTTGTCATCGGAGGCAGAATTTGGCAATATTGTCACGAATTCTTGGATACTAGGCTAGTGACAGAGCTTAGGATTATTCAACATGCGATGCACCGTTTGTCCGTCACTGGCCGAGAGCCCGCTCCGTAAGCCGAGTCGGCGGCGCGCAGTTCTCTGCTCGCGTGTTGCGAGGGACGATTCTGCGCGTGCGGCGTGAGGCGCAAGCGGAAGTGAGCCTTAGTGACGAAAACGGGAGCGCTTGGCTTTGATGCAGCCATGCAACCAACCAAACCATCTTATGGCTTTATAATCTATAATCCTTGACGTCCAGAGCATGACAGACAAATCGGTAGACATATCATTTGTCTGCATTTTCGTAATACCATGCGCCCCGGCAAAACGAAAGGGGCGCAATTTCGGACAAAATGTCGATTTACAAAAAAGTCGCTCGAGGGATTTTTGAAGAAAAAAAAATCGGTAGATTCCACGTGAGCTCAGCTTTCAAATGGTGTATCCACCGTAGTTTGACACCTCCGAACCCTTCCAACGAACCGTGCGCCGGCACCACGACACATTCATTGAGCCGGCGCAACTAAGATATACGCTATACTACGAACGAAATGGACTGACATCCTCGAAAAAGAATGCATTTGAATATTTATCCATTGACTTATAATGGGGAGGTCACAAAATTAACCCAACCTCAGGTCACCGATATAAAATAATAATAAAAATGTAGATACTGATGACTTAATGCAATCCTGAAAGTTTGATATCGATCACTTAGGAACTGTGGTCATGACACGACCGCAACCTTTTTGGGAGGTGGGGTCACTTGACCTGACCTGGTGACCTGGCCTAATCCAACAAGAAACTTGAATTTTCGCAAAATGTGCGGAAAGGATCTATGATAAGTTATGCCAAATTAAGCGTCGCTAAATTTGGGGTGTTCAAACACCCCCACTGGGGAGCAGGTTAACGTCTTCCAAGGTGAACTGAGGTCAAATGGTGACCTGAAGGGGTCAAGTATTGTGATGTTCATCTTTGGTGAGTTAAAGGGAAAGCAATGGTGGTCGAATAGTTTATATAAGTTATTTTTGGGAAAAGTAATGGGTACGCCGTCATTCTCCAATTTACCGTATAAGGTAACTTATATTGTGACCTGAAGTCAAGCGGTGACCAGGGGTGGTCAGATCTCTCATTGTGCACCGTCTGTGAGCTGGTGGGAATATCTAGCCGTTAGAACGACTTCGATGAATACTTTAGTAGGACAAAAATTATGCGGTACCCAAGACTTGACCTCCCGGTCACTCTTTGACCTCATGAGGTTAGGCGATTGACCTCAGCTGGAAAAGCTTTTTCATTTCGATTACTCTCATCGACGCCAACATCGCGTTTAAGTTTGAACACAATTGGATGATAAACAATCAATGTATATCTGGATGGTTTGTCAAATAAATATTAGCGTCTTTGCAGGTGACCTAAGTTCAAATAGTGACCTTCAGGGTCAAGTCTTGTCTTGTGAACCTTCCGTGGGATTAAATAAAGGTGATGATAGTCGAATGGTTTATCTAAGTGATTTTGTGGAAACGGTTTGCGGTACCCAGTTATCCTCCCATGTGCCATAATGGTAACTTATGTTGTGACCTGAGGTTAAGCGGTGAACAAGAGTGGTCAGTTTGTTGTTTGTGCACGATCTAGTCTTTTGACAATACTAAACCGTTGGGATGATTCCCCTGAGTGGTTAAGGGCAAAAATATGCAGTACCCGTCATTATCTCATAAATAACACTGCAAAAATGTGGCCGTGACCTAAGGTCAAACAGTAACATTTTCTGGTGAAATCTGTCATTGTGCACCATCAATGTGCTTATGTGAACATAATGATACTGGAATGATCCGTCTACTTCAATTAGCGTAGGAGTAATGCGGTGCTATAATTTTGTCACGTGTTTTTGTGACCTAAGGCCAGTAAGGTCATCTGTTGGGTTGTGCAAAAACTATGCTTAATTTTGGATGATGCTGTGTTCAGCTACATCTCTCAATGCGTTTTGATGATATTTTATAGGGTAGCGCGCACATATTTATCACCCATTGAAGACGAAAAAAGTGACCTGAGATTAAACAGTGGCCCGCGCTGGGTAAGCTTAGTTCGTGCATTATCCCAACCCTGATTCAAGTATTTTGACGTTTGAAACGGTACTCCACGTTAATTAAGTGGGAAGGTATGTAGTACCCCGTAGTTGACCTTTGTATATGTGTCTATAGTCTATTGTGATTTATGTAGGTCCAACCGTTTAAAATATGCGCCTTCACTTTAAACACTGTCTTTTGAGGCCGTTATGCTCCTTGTGTACAAGTTGGGGGTGAAATCGGAGTAGCTTTGAATACGAATACGAACACGTTGCTGAGACTTCATGGACATTATTCCCGGGCTTCTGAGGCTGGTATTACCGGCCGGGGCTCTCATCATTTGGTCGGAACAATTACTAATGAGCTGCCTTCGCGCTGGCGTCGCTTGCTCTATAGGCCGCAGCTCGTGAATGCGTAGCTGGGCGTTGTTATGTTCATCGGTGTATTGACTGTGACTTTGGAAATAACGTCGCGTCCCGTTACGAACTCAATAACTCTGGTTTCCAGAAAGAAGAAGAAAAAAACACGCCGACAGTGAGGAGCTCATATAGTTACATGGCAAAGGATTTTCCTAGACATGGGTTACTACTGACTAGTTACTGGTCACCCAGTGATGGCGCTCGACGCCAGTCCGGTCAACTGATGGCTGTGTTTTTGTTTTCTCGATAAGACTAGGGAGATGACGCAGACAGCAGTTTTTATCTCCATGGTAACGTGGTAGCTACTTGCTGTGCTGAGATCTTTTCTAGCTCCACAAGCTGATTACCGAGGATAACTACCGTTGCCACAATGGTCGAAAGCAGCCAATGGAATCATTCACTCCATAATGACCTTGTGGTATTTATCCCAGTC
>VOPJ01009948.1:0-30055 GCA_014673585.1 Semibalanus balanoides
GGCTCGCCGCGCGCGACAGAGAGGGAGGCAGAGACGGTTCAGCCTCAGGTTCGGAACACGCCGTACGGGGACGCACGTGGTCACGGTGGCGCACAAACGACGCGCGTCGGGAGGCGGACGCGACACAACTGTCCATCGATAGCTTCCACTTCCGCATGCACCCAGGTCGGGGCTGTCGGGCTCTGGGAGATCTGGGAGACATACACCCAGTCACCGACCCGGAGAGCACGCGGCGAGGATCGGATCATCCGGCGGCTATGCCAGGCCTCTTGACGGCGCTGCACGGTGGCCGTCAGATCTGGGCGGAGCAGGTCGAGGCGGGTCGTAGGTGGCGTTGACGAGCAGCTCCGCCGGCGTGCGATCCCCCCAGTGGTGGAGTGCGGTGTATTGTGCGGTACGTCAGGAGGAAGCGTGCTAATCTAGTCTGTAGGGAACCTTCCGTGACGCGCCGGCTTCAGCGCCGCTTTTACAATCTTTACGACCACCTCGGCCTGGCCGTTCGAGGCGGGATGCCGCGGCGGGCTCAGTTTGTGAACGATGCCGTTGGCAGTGAGGAAGGCCTTGAACTCCGAAGAGGTGAAAGCAGCGGCATTGTCACTGACCAGGACGGTCGGCAGGCCGTGCTGGCCGAAGCTGAGACGCAGCTTCTCGATGGTGACCGCCGAGGAAGTGGAGTTTGTGATGTGGACCTCAGGCCACTTGGAGTAGGCATCCACAGCAATGAGAAGGAACTTGCCCTCCACCGGGCCGGCGTAGTCGATGTGGATGCGACTCCACGGCTTGTCTGGGTACGTCCACGGCTGTGGCATGTTCTCCGGTGCGCTTCCACGGTGAGTCTGACACGGATCGCAAGCTCGCACACGGGTCTCGATGTCGGCATCGATGCCTGGCCACCACACCGAGCAGCGAGCGAGGCGCTTCATACCCACGATGCCTGGATGTCCATCATGAAAGAAGGCCAAGAACGCTGTCTCGTAGTGACGGCGGAATAACAACACGGGAACCCCAGAGAAGGCATCCGTCATGCAGGCTGAGTTCCGTGCGGCGGCGGAAGTAGGCCTGGAGTTCAGGGTCCGGTGACGCAGTGGGCCAGCCCTCGCTGGTGTGACGATATGCGGCGGAGAGCGTCGGGTCCCGGCGCGTGCCTGTCCGGACGTGACTGACGTCCACGGCTTCAGCAAGGTCGTCCATGAGAGTGACCACATCGGCAGGAGGAGGCACATCCAGGGGTGCCTCAGGAAGCGGCAGGCGACTGAGACCGTCGGCGTTGCCCATGTTGCGCCCGGCCACGTGAAGCATTTTGTACTGGTAGCCCGCCAGCCTGAGACGATAACGGAGAATACGGGGCGAGACAGTCAGCGGCAACGCCTTGTCTCCACCCAGCAGAGCTAGAAGCGGCTGATGGTCAGTCTTGATCACGAACGACCTTCCATACAGGTACTGATGAAACTTGGCCACGCCAGAGCATCACGCGAATGCCTGTCTTTCTGTCTAAGTGGCTGTAATTCTTACCTCGGTGGCGAAAGAGACTGCGACTAGCTGTATGCTGTATCGTCGTCTTCCTTCTGATTAGCATCAGGATGGCTGAGACCGGCGGGCGAGACGCACCAAAATAACGGAGGCTGGCGTCGGTTGTCAGCACAAGCGGTTGCGTCGGGTCGTAGTGTGTGAGCACCGGTGCCGAGGCGAGAAGATCCTTGGTTCCTGCAAACGCCTTCTTCTGTGGTTCTTCCCAGGTCCAGACGGCATCCTTTTTCTGTAGGGCATACAGGGGCGCCGCGACCGTAGCGAGGTCCGGCGTGAGACCGGGCTGTAGTATTGCAGCATCCCCAAGAGAGTCGGAGCTGGCCGCAGAGTGTTGGACTCTTGGTGCGTGGAGGATCGCTCGAGCTCTTCTCGGAGCGTCCGGCGAACCCACTGCTGCGGATCATGCTGTTAGCCCAAGTAGTCCGACTGGTCTGCCAGACCCACGAGCACTTGTGTTTGGTTCATTTTCACGGCCCGCTCCCGACAAGTCGTTCAGTATCCCAAACGGACAATTACGGAGGTGTTCTGGTGTAAGTGCACCGGATCTCTGTGAATGTCATATATTCGTCAAGTACAACCGATATGTGCATCGGTAATCGCCAGACCTAAAGCGTCTCTTATTTCCCGCTGAAATGATATGACAACGGCACTCTTGACCATAGAATACAGAGTCATGGGTTCGGTTGGAACAGGCCCTTGTGTGTGTTGATTTGGTTAGATATTCACGCGGCACGACTCGTCCAGTTCCAGCTGCATGTACGCCTCGGCCAGGTCAATCTTAGTGTACTGAGCCCCACCAGAGAGTGTGGTGAAAAGCTCTTCAACTCGGGGTAACGGGTAGCGCTCCAAGGGACTGGCGACATTGACCGTGACGTCATAGCTGCCACACAGGCGCAAACTTCCGTCTTTTTTCTTTACCGGTACCACTGGAGCTGCCCATCGAGACGACTCGACCGGGCGGAGGACGCCCGCTGTCACTTGGCGGTCGATTTAGGTCCTCTATCGCTCCTCTTGTATGTGCGCAACTGGAGCGGCGGCGAGGTGCTTGAACGGAAGCGTGGGGTGACGCGCTGCGGTTCTACTTCCAGTTGGACACCCCTGAGCGTTGTAGTGTCCCGAGGCCCAGGCTCTAAACACGGACACAAAACTTCCTCCTGCAGGCCCGTGTCAGAGGTATGGACAGGTCGACCGGCGCCGGCGGGAATGGGGAGCCGGCCGGTCGGCCGTGTGCGCGGAGTGATGTGCGTCGGGTTGTGGGAGCGGCGACGGGAAGTGCTGCGCGGCGTAGACTTTGCGCACGGGTCATCGGATGCATCGCAGTCTGGTCTCTACCTGCGGTACGAAACGGCGATTCTTGGCCAGCGTGTGCGAAGGCCGTTTTAAAACTAAAACACACACACATCTTGCGGTACGGGCCTCGGCCACCACACAGAGCACGCCATCAGGACGAGGTGCTGCAAGCCATTTCGCCCAGCAAGGGAAGGACCCTGACGCCACGCAGCAGCACGGGCAGCAGTGCAGCTTCGGTCTCGTACTGCACACGTACCAATGGCCGTTCGCGGGTCCACCGGAACCGTCTGCCCAGTGTACGTCTTGAGGTGAAGCACGGTAGCGGCCTTAATTTGTCCCGCAGCGGGACCGGCCAGGTCCTCTTAATATGCTGGACGCCTCATAACGGAGCGACTTTTGCCCCACGTATCAACCTCCAGGTAACTTGAGTACCGTTGATGGTTACATCAACTTCGATCGGTGCCAGCGAGGACGCTCCACCCTGCTGCCGGAAGTTGTAGAAGGGGGCCGCTGGCTCTTCTTCCACATCGGAGCCGCCCATCGACTCATCCACGTGATGAGTGGGATGGGCCCCATCGCTGTCGGCGATAAACAATCGGCAGCCGCAGTGTCCATGCACAGGCGCAGTACATGCACTTGCGCGCCCGGCACGCGTTGAAGTGCACTCAAAAGACGCCGAGAGTTGCGCGGAGCTCCCTCTGCCCGCCCCGCACGGGAGGACCGAACATCCCCTGCTGCTTTGCCCTCCGGGGCCGCACGACGCGGAACCCCCGGTTGCCGAGCCCCGCGCTGGGCCGACGCTGCCGCGGCAGCGGCCAGGCGCCCGCCTCGCGGCCTTCGTCCGAGGCCGCTCCGACGACGACGGCGCGGGTATGACCAGGCGGCGGCGTAACACGCGAAGCAGCGGGCGTTCTGGAACGGACACGTGTCATGAGCATGTCGACGGCTGCGACAACGCCAACAGACGTCCGACACGGCGTGCACTGTGTGACTGGCCGGGGGGTCTGTGAGGGGTCTGACCGCAGCTTGACTCGGCGGCGGCAACGCGTTAAGTTCGCTGACCAACGCGCGGGTTGCCTCTTCTTCAGGGACTAGTGCACACAGCAGCAGCGAGGTCAACTGCGGGGTGCGAAAAACTTCAGTTGTAGTTCCTTGTCAACGTGCACCGGGAGACAAGCACACTGGGCCGAATGGTGTCGTCTCGCTGTGTGTCGGTCGTAACCACACGGCCGTTTCGGCGCGAAAGCCGGAGACGGCGACAAAACCCTCGAATACATCGCCCGTCACTCTTCGCCGACGCATACTACTTGGAGTTGGGTACCAATGTTCGAATGGTCAAATTCACATGCTTGGCGTAGTGACTGGTGAGTTTGAGTCTCAGCACGTCATATTCGGAGGCACCGGCGGGAGCCTCGTCCGGGTGCGGGAGTGCGCTTACCAACTCCTGCACGTCCAGGCCGAGGAGTGTGAGGAGAGTCGCTGCCTTCCTCGGGCCGGAGGTGACGTTACTGGCTGTCATGTAGTATTCACACCCCTGCAGCCAGCGTGCGAAGTCCTCCCCGGGCTGATACTGGGCGGGCACCGGTAGCGACATATTGCGATGCAGCGCACAGCGAGCGGGCGGCAGGCAATATGGCGGCTACTCGAAACGCACAGCGGGAAGGCCGCGCTCCAACCGAGATAAAACAGAATCGGACAGCGAAAGCACTAAGCACTAAGCAACTAAGATCGACATCTTCGTCCGTGTCGCCAAATATTGTTCCGTCATTTTTTTTTTTTAGATCAATGTATTGTCTTCACTACAAACCAAGCAGTCACACGACACATCCGCACCCGCCACGCTCAGTTCCCCGATGACGTGCGCATGCGCGCATGCCGGCAAGATGGCCGGCATTGAGGTGCCAGACATACAACAGGGTCGGACCGGAGCCCGGCGGTATGGGATGCACCAGTATTTTCAAAAGTTATTTAACCAGGTGCTTTTGGGCACCGTGACGACCGGACAGGGTGTGCTTATCTACAACCCTGGACAAAAGCTAGGACAATGGTGCACAGGTGCGCAACCAGGAATTTCAAAATGGGTGTCTTGGGTCGATAAGGGGGACCGCTCCAATTTTCATTTTATTTTATAGAAAGAGTACTGGGAAACGTGCTATCTCTGTCTCTAAAAAAGGGGCCGCGGATCCTATATATATAATATAATCATACTACTATAATAATAATAGATATATAGTATATATATATATATATAAATATCATATCTATGTGTGTGTATAAAGTTAAACAGCCATCCATTCTAATAAATGCAGTGTTTGGTCGAAAACACACGCGTTTCGTGGCATTAGCAAGTTGGTTTCTGGTAGCTTTTTCGCCAACGAGGGAAACTCTCCTGAGGGAAAACAACAAGGAAACATCTGCCTATATCAACTTTTTGATATATATATTACTATAAATAAAATTATGTATGTAAATATAACTAGTATAAAATAGAAGTACTAATAATAAAAAAAAAATAATATAAATATATATTAGTATATTCTCCGAGGCTTTTTTGAAAATTAAAACTTTTTTGACAAATTCAAAACACAAAAAATAATCTTTGGATTAATCAAATATTTGATTTTCAGCAAAAATAAATAAAAAAGAGGACAGCAGTTTGATAGCGCTTATTTATTACTTGTCGTTTGTGTATTACAATTGAGTTTATCGTCAAAACTGTACTTTTGACAGCGTTTCCCGCAAACCCTCATTTTTCAACAAAAAAAAAACGCAGAACATGACATCACTCTGACGTCATTTCCAGTTGACCTATCATAACCTCATCTTTTTCCGTCGGGCTGAATCTGTCAAATTGATGTGGGATAAGGTACTGCAAGTTTGGTGATGATACCGATGTTTGTTTAGGAGATATTGCAGAATAACGGGAGGGGGGCTATAAATAGCCCCCCAGTAACTCGCGGGTTAATTTGGAACTGGTTTTGCATCTTTCCATCTAAACAGTGGCACTTCACATTTGGCCATCGTAGCATGGAAACACGGTTAAATACAGTGCACACCTGGTATAGGATATGCTTCTTCGTCGTAACGTTGACAAAGGTCACAATCACGGTAGATAAAATACTCATGGTCACAATGTTGTTAAGCTTTTTGGAAGTAAATGCTACTATTCATGAAACTACTAGGCGCCACAGAGCAAATAACATTCAGTCTTTTTGGCATGGGGGTAGGTCACGGCGTATCATTGTTTTTAAGCAAAACGCGTCATTATAGATGTATGCTATCGACTCTGCTCCCCTGACGATCAGCAGAAAAAGAGTCTGCCAGGGGTCGACAAAAGGAAAAGCGGTCACCAACAAAATTCCGGACCAAGGCGGTCGCCGGCATTGACGCATCCAGAGCGGATGGCGATATATCGGAGATAGATTCCGATTATTCGTGAACGGGTGCGATTATATGGGCGATTATCCTGCTGCGATTATTAACGGGTGGCGGACCTAGCGGATATATCGCTTTTTTTAGCTATCATTTTGCTACCTCAGGTCCGCCAAAAAGTTCGCCCCCCAACTTGAAAGTACTTCCCACGCCCCTGGTCATGTGACTTTTCGAGAAACCAATTCGCCATTGTTTTCATCAGCGCTTGCTTCATTTTTTACTACATCGGGCGAATTTTTGACTTCAGAAAGGTGAAACATTCTCTTTGACTTCCATTGGTAATGCATCTTTTCTTTATGCCAATTATTGGGCTGAAATAATGCCTAATAAAACATTTTTCTTCTTCTGATGTTGCTCATTTCGACAGAAGGCTTCAAGGGAATATTTCACCTCTCTGAAAAATGTCAAATGTACACCACTTGTGTTGCAAAATATGAAGTATTTGCTGCCGAACACGATTATGCCATTTGTTTCTCACATACAGTGCTTAATTGAATAAAAAGTTAAGTTTTAACATTTTAAATGATGACGTCATATCAAGGAATTTCGGGATGAAGAGAAAACCTTCACGCTGCAAAATCATATGACACTTTTTCAGACAATTATGGCGCTTCAAATACAAACAAATCTTTGTTTATCACGGCGTTCCGAAACTATAACGAAGTCCTTTAATTGATATGGAGCATAAACCACACATCGAGTTTTTGGCATCGTTTGGAAATTGCATTATATTTTATAGTCAGGGGCATTCCAGGACAGATCGACAAGCGAAAACCCCAAAATAACACCCTACATCTGCGATTTCGAAAAATCCGTTAATAAGGGTTATCGGGGGCGCTGAATCGCCGCTTGTGGCAAGTTTCAGTTTATTAAAGTTACGGCTTGCTAGTATATGTAGCCTCCGGTCATTTTTCGGGAGGACATGGCTAGCCAATTAGCAATAAACTCCATAAAACAAATTATCCATTTCCTAGAAAACATACATTTTCTGAATGGCAATGAAGTAAGGAACATTATTCCATGCCCAGTTTTTCTTTTTGTGTTGATTCTGATTAAATGACCTTTGACCTCTGGTGACCTGACCTGACCTTCAACGAGCGCAGTGAAAATAATGTTATTTTATATTTTATAATATTCTTAGGTAAGCTGTCTTTGCACAGGATAAAATTTGGAGATGGTTAATTTCTATAAATGTACTTTTTAATTGCTCAAATGAACTCGTTTTTCTCCTTTTACCAACACAAAATGATTAATTGTTACCACGATGGCTTTGAATGCGGCTTATGTGTCACACAAAGGATTTAGGACGGACAATATAAGCCACTTCTAGATTTAGAGTTGAGTGAATTTATTTTGATTTACCAGCGTGAAAATGTTGCTCAGTGACCTCTGCAAGGTCAGCTGAGGTCATCTTGAGGTTACCAGCAACATTTTTACACAAACTTCGTATATAATATAGATAGAAACTTTGAAAACTACACCAATGTGTTGTTTCGTCGATTCGCGTCGCCAGATAGCGCATGGCCGTACCTGGGTCACCAAATGACCTTTGACCAAAGGTCAAAATTTTGAAGTTGACCTAACACGGTCACCACTGAACATTTTCAGCGCCTTGGACGAGACGAACACGTGGTGTTGAAAATCACATCGTATATTGTCTTATTCCGAAACGTTATTTACGAACATGTTGAAGTTGTTCGTTGTTTGCTAGTAAAAACAGTTTCGCGTGCATAACTATTGATTTATTAAACATATAGCAAAACTGTTACCACCATCGTGTTTGTCTTTTCAAGGCGCTTCTAATTATTGGTACCGGTGACCTGGCTAAGGCAAATTCAAAATTTGACCTTTGACCTTTGAAAAAAAAAAAGATTACCTTGGTCATTTGGTGACCCAGGTAAGTATGTTGCATATCCGGGAGACGTGAATCGACGATACAAAACACAGTGTGTTATTTTCACGTCTCTATCTATATTTGTTAAGAGTTTGTGCAAAATGTTGCTAGTGACCTCAGATGACTCAGGTGACCTTGCAGAGGTCACGTGGTGCAACGATTTTCACCTGGTAAATCAATAAATTCAACTCAATTAACCTCGAAGTGGCTACATTGAACCTGAAACCCTTCGTGTGGCACATAAAACCGCATTCAGTGCCATCATGGGACAAATTAATCATTTTGTGTTGGTGAAAGGAGAAAAACGAGTTAATTTGAGGAATTAAAAAAGGCACATTTATAGAAAAACACCCATCTTCAAATTTTATATTAGTGCAAAGACAACTTAACTGAGAATATTATAAAATATAAAACAACATTTATTTTCACTGCGCTGTTTGAAAGGTCAGGGTCAGGTCACCAGAGGTCAAGGTCAATTGGAATCAGAATTCAACACAAAAATACAAACTGGCCTGGTAATAATGTTCGCTTACTTCATTGCCATTCAGAAAAATGTATGGTTTCTAGGAATTGGATAATTTGTATGGAGTATATTGGGGCTTATTGGCTAAAGGCCCATGGGGGCAAGGTGTCCTCACGAAATCCGGAGGGCTTAACTCAGCAGCTGTAACTCCAATCAAGCTTAAACTTGCACAGCGCAATTCAGCGCCCCAGATAACCCTTACAACGAACTTTGATCGAAATCTGAGTTGTAGGGTGTTACCTCCTTGTCGATCTGTCCTGGAATGCCGCCCCGTCAGTTAATAAGCGGAGCACACAGAACCATCAGTAATCTTTGACTAAGGTACATGTCGCCCTTTGCTCGGTGCACCGTGTGTAGGTAGTGAAACAAGGGCCGGACGGTGCAGGTTATTTGATGACGTCAATGGTACATGACAAAATATTCGTCCGCAATCATTCGTCCACAAATCTCGTCTGGAACCTTATGGATGGATCCTAATCAAACCTTACCTAACCTTTATCATATATCGCTGCTGATGGAGATTTGAACAAACCCTGGGTGGAAGTTGGTTCAACTTAACTTTGTCATAAGACACCAATGACGTTATCAAACCAGTGATCACCTTTTCAGCCGGTACCCAGTGGTCAAGAAACGAAACACGTAAATATCTACAAAGATCACCTTAAAACAAGTCTACTTTCATCAGCATTTGATAAAGAGAGATGACGATATCGGCTTTAAGCGGCCATTCAAATACACTAGGGCCTTATTTTTTGCAGATGTCAAAACCCAACTCAAATTTATTTTTGAGTGGGCCTTTGTGGGTGTTTTAACTTCAACACTACTTAATTTCAATGCAAATCCAGCAAAACGGCTATCTCAACTCAAAGATAATGTTAAGGTGAAACATTCCCTTTCAGCTATATACATAACACTAGCCGTTTTCACGATGGCTTATTTTGCGCAAAATGTTTTAAAACATTTTAAAATGTTTTGAAATGTTTTAGTTGTTACCGCTTTCACGGTGGACTATTTTGCGAAAAAATGTTTTAACCCTCGCCCTACGGCACCGTAGAGCGAGGGTTAAAACATTTATGGCAAATTTGTCTATCGTGAAGACGGATACTACTGAAACATTTTAAAACATTTTAAAATATTTTAAAACATTTCGCGCAAAAAAAAAGCCATCGTGAAACGGCTACTATTTAAATTTGTTGCACAACCCTGCAATTCATTGATTTTGGTGTGTAGTGGTGAGCGGACTCGTTAAGGTTATTGTCTGGAAGCAAACCGAACTTTGAACTATGCTATTGGGCGCCTGGGTGCTCTGTTATCTGTTCTTGTACTTGGTGAGAAATTATTTTGATGGCAAAAGAGTCGCCAAGACGAGAAGAGCCCAAATCTGCAAAGTAATCTTCCTATGAGGGTTGAGTTTCTCTCAAGGCGAGATCAAAGATTTACTGGTCCCCAACTTTTCGTGACCTTCCTACGTCCCTGCCCTTTAACCTACTATTTGCTGGGCTCTGCATGAAAATAGTTTCGTAGTTTGTATTTACTTTCAGTGGCCGTTCTAGGAATTCTAAGCCGTCAGTCTATTTCCACCCACGAAGTTTCTGATCGCCCGTATTGGAACCGTACCTGCACTTAAAAACAGACGGCCGGAAGTGTGTCAGCTTGTGACATTACACAACTTATTGTGGACGGCGCCAATGGAAGCCAACTATAGCTCCGCCATCACCGATTTATTTGCAGTGTTTGATTGACTTGTAGGCCGTCGATTGCGGTTGTATGGAAAACAATATTCCTCTGTTTGGCTGCAAGCCAGTCGGTATTTATTTCAGTGGAGATAACACAAGCAGGCTGAAGGGGAGTGGTTTATTTCGTCGTGCCGAGCTAAAAATGTGGCGGCATATTTGAGTTGTGCGCGTCGAGGGCCAACATAGGCTGAGCGCTTCAAAGGCCGGCGGTGCCCGAGCAGCGGCATTTACAAACAAACGCAACCGGGCGCAGACTTCCAATGCCTCTCTCAATAGGTCGCAACGCTGTACCAATCCAAATGGGTGGCATTCGAAGCAGACCGGCTGGATACAAACACATACAGAGTGACATGGCAGAGAGATGTCTGCTCACATCCGGTGGTAGGGCCTTGAACACGACGTGTGAAAGGACAGACACGCGGACACGACATCAATCGGGTATAGCTGGCTCAACACGGGATATCGCAGCACACGTTATTACGTCCTGCTGCCGCCCACCAGTCGGCCACCATCGGACTCACGGTCTGCAGCCGAGGGTGGGCTCTGACCCGCTCCGCGTCGCCTGATATATTGACAAAAACGAACCGGTGTATACCTCTCTATAAGAAAATAGGACATCTGTGACTAAAAGCGGCGCAGCGGGATGCGGGCAACAGCGACTGTGCGACTGACGTTGACATGACGGCCCCACTCGGGTGACGTCACCCCTTGCAGCCACATCGTAAGCAGCCGCACCATAAGACGCCGGCGGAGCGCGGCCGGCCGGTCCGACCTCGCCGTGACGTCAGCAGACTGATGTGTGACGTCACTCGGTGAGTTTGTGCCACTCGGCGATCTGCCGGCGTGGTGAGTTGATGATCTCCGACCAGTGGTGCGCCGCCGAGGCCAGACGTTTGCCCTCGGGCGGCGGTGAGCCGAGCTCCAGGCGACCGATCACCTGGCGGAGAGAAATCAAACGGTGTCGTAATCTAATCTCTGCTTACCATCATGAAAATTGATTTATTGTGACACTGGATCATACAATACAATTATGATGATGACCTGACACTATATTTTTGGAATGTGGTAGTTTTAGGAGCATTTTGTGACGCTGATTTCAAATTTGGCGTCCATTTAGCACACTAAGATGTTCCCTTACGATTTGAGCTCGATTTTTTTTTACACATTCACGATTTGTTGACATTTGGGTCTTTGATATGACCTCAGAGGACACCTAATGACACAGAACCTTAACATCGGATGTCAATAGCTTTCCCTCGTCACAAGCAGCCTGCTAGTTTTTTAATCGCACCTCTACCTCAGTTAGGGGCGAAACACCAAGGAGGGCCGTACCCCCTACAGGGCACGCAGTGATCTTGCCCTACCCGGGCGAGGGTTAACACATACATGCTTTATCTCCTCTTTGCGTGTTATGTGTGACGCCTGCCACCACTGATGTTTCCATCAGCCAGATCGCTAGTTTAGCAGATCATGTCAGCATGCTCGATCGAGGCGTACCTCGTTCTTGGTGACTCGATCCCAGTCGAGCAGCATGAACTCGAGTCGCACGCCTGCCAGCGAGTCGTTGCCCGACGGTAGCTCGAACACAAACGACTCGTTGAAGACGGGGTTCAGTGTGCGCTTCTTCACGTGCGTCTTCTTCTTGGTGATCCTCTGTCCGTTGCAGATCAGGTAGATCTTCACGTACGGGTCTGCAAACACCGGTGACATATTGCAAATAACATGATCAGAAAGTAGGAGGCAGGGAAGATAAACAACATGCGAATGGTACCACCATATTCAAATAGGAACAACATTGACATTATTCCCCCAATGTTCCTCACTGGTGCATGGATACGTACACAATGGCACCAAATGATAATTCTGTTTCATAGCGACAGCACACATTATCATACAAATGCTGCTGGGAATATCATACCCGCGCCTGCAGTAATATTGGCGGGGATGCCGATCTACCAATAACCGCGCGTTCGACGCTGTTTGCATGGCATTCATCCATCTCCCGCCGAAGACCATCAGTGGCAGTAAATCAATTACAGAGCACCAGCGGCACACTCCTGGGATAGAGAGCAGTGGGGAACTATACCTCGCGTCTGCGTCACAGACGAGTCTTGTCTAGGAGCTGTCCTCAATGACTCAAATGTGTGTATGTGTTTTTTCTTCTTCTTCTCGAAGATGAGCCCCATCCTACAGCTCTGGCTCATTGCGAGTTATACCTTTGCGACACGAGGCCGCGACCTCTATGCTAACCAGCCTGTCCCGGCCGCGCCGCACGTCATTAACTATGCTATATGCATACGACAGAGCAGCGCCCCTCCGATTGCTCCATACAACAGAGTTCCTCCTCCGATCGGTAATTACCGCCAATTATGACCGCCGGGCCCGACTGTAGTTCTCACAGCCAGTGGCGTCGCCACGAACCGAGAGGTGGGAGGACGTAGGCATTCCAAAGTCGATTCGTTCCGTGCAACGTCCATTGGTGTAAGGTTAAAATCCGAAAGTTTTTTTGGGAGGCGGCCATGTTTGCCGTGGTTGGGGGGGGGGGTGCATCCCCGGTTCCCCCGCTTTCGACACCTATGTTCACAGCCGAACGTGGCGCACCGCCCACAGTCAACAGCGCACCACACAAAGAGTCAACAGCGCACCACAGTACAGAGAGTCAACAGCGCACCACAGGTACAAAGAGCATCAGCGCACCCCGGTATGAGAGTAACAGCGCACCACAGTCAAGAGTCCAACAGCGCACCACAGTACAGAGAGTCAACAGCGCACCACAATACAGAGAGTCAACAGCGCACCAAAGTACAAAGAGTCAACAGTGCACCACACAAAGAGTCAACAGCGCACCAAGTACAGAGAGTCAACGCGCACCACAGTACAAAAGAGTCAACAGGCAACCACAGTTACAGAGAGTCAAACAGCGCCGCACCACAAAGAGGTCAACGCGCACCCACAGTATACAAGAGTCCCAACAGCCGCAACCACAAGTTAAAGAGTCAACACGCACCACAGTTCAAAGAGTACAGCGCACCACAGTACAGAGAGTCAACAGCGCACCACAGTAAGGAGTCCACAGCGCCCAATACAGAGAGTCCACAGCGCACCACACAAGAGTCAACAAGCGCACCACAGTACAGAGATCAACAAGCGCACCACAGTAAAAAGGAGTCAACAGCGCACCACAACAAAGAGTCAACAGCGCACCACAAGTAAACAGAGAGTAACACGCCCACAGTAACAGAGAGGTCCCAACAGCGCACCACAGTACAGAGAGTCACAGCGCACAAGTAACACAGAGTCAACATGCGCACCACAGTAAAGAGAGTCCAAGCGCACACAGTAAGGGTCAACAGCGCACCACAGTAAAAGAGCTCAACAGCGGACCACAGTAGAGTCAACAGCGTACCACAGTACAAGATCCAAACCGCCACCACAGTACAGAGAGTCAACAGCCGCACCACACAAAGAGGTCAACAGCCGCAACCACAGTACAAGAAGTCAACAAGCGCACCCAAGTACCAAGAGTCAACAGCGCACCAACAGTAAAAGAACAACAGCGCACCCACAGTAAGAGAGTCACCAGCGCACCACACAAAGAGTCCATAGCGCACCCACAGTACAAAGAAGTCCACAAGCGCAACCACAGTACATAAGAGTCAAGCAGCCGCACAGCAGTAAAGAGTACAGCGCACACACAAAGAGGTCAACAGGCGGCAACCACAAGTACAAGAATCAACAGCGGCACCAACAGTACAAAGTTTTTCCAACAGCGCAAAAAACAGTTAACAGACAACACAGCGACCAAGTACAAGAGATCAACAAGCGCACCACAACAAAGAAAGTCAACAGCGCACCACAGGTAAGAGTCAACAGCGCACCACAAGTACAAAGAGTCAAAACAGCGCAACCACAGTAAAAGATCCAAGCGCACCACCAAAGGTCAACAGCGCAACACCAGTACAAAGAGTCATCAGCGCACCACAGTAACAAAAGAAGTCAAAAACACGCACAACACAAGGGTCAAACAGCGCCCAAGTACAAAGAGTCAACAGCGCAACCAAAAAGGGTCAACAAGCGCAACACAGTACAAAGAGCCACAGCGGCGCACCACAAGTTAAGAGAGTCAACAGGCACACACAAGAGTCAACAGCGCACCACAGTACAGAAGAGTCAACAGCGCACCACAGTACAAAGAGTCAACAGCGCAACACACAAAGAGTCAACAGCGCAACCACAGGTACAAAGAGTCAACAGCGCACCACAGTACAAAGGTTCAACAGCGCAAAACAGTACAGACAGACAACAGCGCACCACAGTACAGAAGAGTCAACAGCGCACCACAGTACAAAGAGTCAACAGCGCACCACCGTAAAGAAGTCAACAGCGCACCAACAGTAACAAAGAGTCACGCGCACCACAGTCAGAGTCACAGCGCACCACAGTACAGAAGTCAAACAGGGTAACCAATAAAAGAGCCAACGCGCACCACAAGTAAAAAGGAGTCACAGCGCCCACAGTACAAAAGAGTCAACACGCAACCAAGTAACAAAGAGTTCACAGCGCCACACAAGTAAGAAGAGTCAACAGCCGCCCACAGGTACAGAGAGTCACAGCGCACACACAAGTACAGAAGAGCCCCCAACAGCGCCCACAGTACAAGAGTCAAACAGCGCAACCACAGAAGAGAGTCAACGCGCACCACAGTACAGAGGAGTCCAACAGCGCACCACAGTACAAGAGTCAACAGCCCACGTAAAGAGATCAACAGCGCACCACAGTACAGAGAGGTTCACAGCGCAACCTGCAGTTCAAGTCAAACAGCGCACCCAAAAAAGTAAACAGAGAGTCACAGCGCAACACAATACGAAGATAACAGCGCACCTAAGTACAAAGAGTAACAGTGCCACCACAACAGAGTCAAACGCACCAAACAGAGTCCCCAACAAAAAGCCGGCACCCAAAACAATAAACAAAAAAAGAGAGGTCCAAGCGCACCAACGTACAGAGAGTCAACAGCGCCCAGTACAGAGAGTCAAACAGCGCCACAGTACAGAGAGTCAACAGCGCACACAATACAGAGAGTCTAACAGCGCACGAAGTACAGAGTCAACAGTGACCACACAAAGAAATGTCAACAGCGCCAAACAACAATGGGTCAACAACGCCACAACAGTACAGAGAGTCAAACAGCGCACCACAAGTACCAGAAGAGTCAACAGCAAACACCACAAAAGAAGTCAACAGCGGCACCCACAGTCATAGAGTCACAGCGCACCGCAGTACAGAAGAGTCAACAGCACACCACACAAAGATCCCACAGCGCCCCACAGTACAAGAAGTTCAACAGCGCACCAGTAAAGAGAGTCAAACATCGCACCACACAAAAAAGAAAAGGTCCCCTCAACAGCGCACCACAGTACAAAGAGTCCAAAGGCACCCACAGTACAGAGAAGTCAACAGTGCACCACACAATGGGTCAACAACGCACCACAGTACAGAGAGTCAACAGCGCACCACAGTACAGAGAGTCAACAGCACACCACACAAAGAGTCAACAGCGCACCACAGTACATAGAGTCACAGCGCACCAACAGTACAGGAGAATCAACAGTGCACCACAAAAACCAAAGGGGTCCAAAACAAAAGCGCAATCAGTACAAAAGATCAACAGCGCCCACACAGTACAGAGAGTCAACAGCGCACCACAGTACAGAGCGTCAACAGCGCACCAAGTACAGAAGAGTCAACAGTGCACCACATACAAAAGAGTAACAGCGCACTCACAACAAAGAAAAAGGTTTCCCCCCCAAAACAAAGGAAAACCACAGTACAAAGAGTCAACAGCGCACCACAGTACAAAGAGTCAACAGCGCACCACAGTATACAAAGAGTCAACAGCGCACCACAGTATACAAAGAGTCAACAGCGCACCACAGTACAAAGACAGACGGCAGCTGCCGAGTTGAGGCGTCGCTGGCAGGACGGGCCTCTGGAGACATAGGTATACGCCAGTAGATACATAACGGACGAACGTATAAACGCAGAGCTAGCGGAGGTGTGGCTGCTTGGTTCCAAACCTCCACAAGTGCAGTGGTTATGGAATAGAGACATTAACCTGGTATTAATTGGGGTTTGATCTGAACACCATTGACTGGGTGGGGGGTGGGGGCGTAAACGCCTCCTGGTTATCTTCTGAACCAATGGTCGCAGCGAGACGCGCAAGGCGGCATTTGAAAGCACTCAATAAGACACAAAATCACGCGTGAAAATGTGCAATTGTAGTCACATGTCAGGTCAATGCCAGGCCAAAGGTCAAAACCAAGGTATTTTAGTTTATGGGCCATTCTTTCCATCCAAAGCCTTCGGATTACAACAATGATCACCCAAAGTGCTCTTAAACGTATGATGCACATCCCACATGATCGAAAGTGAGATTATTGGCAACAATGCAAGTCAAGGTCAGGTAACAAAAGGTCACTATGCACAAAGTATCTACGAAAGTCATGCAACATATGTTTTATGGATCATTTTACGCATGGAAAGCGATAGTGTTACTCATTTAACCACCAGACTGAATGTTTATGAAGTATATTTCAAGCTTGGGTCAAAGTAAGGTAACAAATGGGAATTTTTATATTGATAAGTGTAAACCAAAAAGTCATCTTTCTAGACCAGTTTTGTCTCTGAAATACAGTACTGTCATTTATTTGTCTGTATCTGGTCAATAAAAACGCAATTTCAAAATATGACATCATGAGCTACCAGCACTTTAAATGTGATCACTCAGTAAAAAATGATATCATTTTAAAATTTGGTTTGGAGGTTGTTTGCATAGTAGTTTTTCTGACAAATCTTTCGTTTTTAATTATCTTTAGTTCATTTTTTTTTAGGGTCAAAGACAATAAATTGCAAATATCCGAGATTGCCATTTTGTAGCCCCTATCATTTGCAATCTTTCTCTGTTTTACGATTGCATTCTACTTATTACACTGTCTTTGTGCGGTCTGTTAAAGTTAAGCTGATTAATGTGTACAAATGGTGTGTAGTGACTTCTCTAAATTTGCCATATCTCAAAATTTATCAACGAAATTGCTTCATTTTGCACAGGAGATGTGGAATTGATGTCACAGGATAAGGTACTTGAAGCTTCACGTTGATAGCGCTAATCGTGTTTGAGTTATGACGAAAAAACGGCAGGGGACGTTAAACAAACGCCCACCAGTCCATGCCTGGTTAACGAACTATTTCCAAGCCCATGGACCATTCGCCGCTTAATTGTAATAGGTGGTTGTTTGGTACGATACATGGTTGACATGGTCGAATGTTGACCTGGTTGGCGAAAGCACAGTGCACACGGGTATGCGTGAATATGTGTTTTAATTAAAGGGAATATAGCACTTTGGGAAAAGTATGTAGATTGATGGAGAAGAATGCCCTGATTACGGTCCTGGCATTCATTTTTTCGAAAGAAGTCAGAATTTGTTGTAATTTGAAAAATAGTAATATGTTAACATGTGACGTCACAACATCTGCCCGGTCACCAAGGCGAGTTGTGACGTCACAAGGAGGCATCAAACGGCAAAAACGTTTCCATTGAATCAGATGCGTAAAAACGTAAACAACTGGTTCGCTTGGTCCTTGATCACAAATATATTGAACCGATTACAAATGTGTTAATGTTTGCACTAGGGTCTATTCTAAGCATCTTTTAGTAATGTTTTAATAGGAAATGCGTGAATATGTGTTTTAATTAAAGGGAATATTTCACTTTGGGAAAAGTATGTAGATTGATGGAGAAGAATGCCCTGATTACGGTCCTGGAATTTTTTTTGGAAAGAATTCAGAATTGTTGTAATTTGAAAAAATAGTAATAATGTTAACTATGTGAGTCACAAATCTTTGCGTCACAAAGGCGAGTTGTGACGTACAAGGAGCATCAAAGGGCAAAAAATCGTTCATTGAATAGATGCGTAAAACGTAACACAACTGCGTTCGTGGTCCTGACTCACAAATAATAATTGGCAAACGCGATTACAATGTTGTTATGTTTGCAAACTAGGGTCTTCTAAGCATCTTTTAGTGGTTTATAGGAAATCACTTTACAATTGAACAATGTAGTTACTAAAACTAAATATCACACCGAGTGATTTGTAAATGTTGTGATTAGCGATTGAAGTGAAATTCATTAGTGCACTGTATGCTTATTATTGCAAGAAGAATATTTAAGCTAACGGTAAGGGACCATCAAACAGTTGTGCCCTTTGAAGACCTTTGGTCTGCATTCTTTCAAATGGAAAATTCAAATGAAAATTCACAAAGTTATGGCCAATATGTTTGGGAAACGACTTTCCTCGTAACAACAACAACGGTCTTATATGTTGGTATCGCATGAACATTTAGGGTGACCCCTTACCTTTTGTTCCGAAATACACGATTTCTGGGCATCATTCGACGCCTTCTACATGCTGAAGTTCCATCTAAAACCATTTGAACCTCAAAATCTGAAAAATTCGTGGCCCGGCCCATCGTTGAAATATTCTTTAGAACGCCAAAATTTTGCAATATTTAGGCTGCACCTCCGACACAAGCCGTTATTCATCGCAACCACTTCCTAGATATAATAGATCAGCATTTTAATACACTACTGCAGTTTGAAGTTTTCCCGATTGTTTTTTTCCATGCAGCCTAAATCTAAGGCAGGTTTGGGCTTGGTTTCTCATTTTGTTCATAGATGGCAGCACCAGATCGCTTGCTGTCCCCGATTTAACTGGCTCATTATTTGAGCCATAGTTGTTTTGAACCTGAATTAGCACCACTGGAAGGTGAACAACAATCAACAGCAGCTTTTCGATAAAGGGGATGAATCATTATCAACAATAAACAATCAATGAAGAACAATTTAGCAATTAAACAGTATGCCTGTATTCGGACCACTTCGCTGTACGATGTTTACGCACATTTCGCACTACGTCGATGTATTTTGGTGAATTATTGAACGAAAGTGTCAGTGCACGCTTGGTCACACAACGTCAAATAAGAATTAACAATTTATTTCTCCAACAACTGTCGACAATCTGCATTAACATTTTTGCATTCACTCCCACTCCCCCACCCCCAACCCACCTTCTTCCACAAATGTTTCTGAATTCAGAGTAAACACACGAGTGGTCAGTATTGTTTGTATCGGTTCCTGATTGACTTAACAGCGTGCAATGTTTGACACGGGTGATTTGACTCGGATTCCGTTCCCTGGCCTCCAGCTCGTTTAGCGCATGGCCGACCTGGTGGCGCTGGCCAACGGCCATGCATACAGTGGCGGATCCAGAGGGGGCAGGGGGCCACGCCCCCCTTGGGCCTCGAACTTGAGGGGCACTCTGGCCGCCTGAGGGGGCACTCTTGTCGCCTGAAGGGGGAACTTTGTCGCTGAAGGGGACTTGTTGCTGAGGGGGCTTCTCTTGTCACTGAAGGGGGCACTCTTTGTGCCTGAGGGGCACTCTTGTCGCTTGAGGGGGGCCACTGTTTAACCGCCTGAGGGCACTCCTTGTCGCCTTGAGGGGCACTCTGGGCCCCGGCTGAGGGGGGCACTCTGCTGACTTGAGGGTCCTTAAATTTTGCCCCCCCCCCATGAAATAGGGGCACCCTCAAAAATATCCGTGACCAAAATCCGTCGGGTTTTTCATATTTGGTATAGGTTAGGGGCACCACTGCATTGATGGCCCTCTCCTTGAAGATTTCGATCACCACTGCTGCCATGCCTGTGCCACGACTCTTGTGGTTCAGAACGGACGGCCCGTCCGTCGACTGCTGTGGAGGAACCCCCGTGCGGAGTGGTACATCTCGGTACGCTTCAAGCTGGTCCAGCGTGATACCACGAGTGCCCGGGGTCCATCTTTGCTGATTGTAAGTCAGTTAGCTCCCAGTAGCTACTAGAAGTTCAGAGCATGCGCTGGGAAGGAGCGCACTCTGGCTCCATTCTGCAGTGGCGCCGTGTCTTTCGCAGGTCTTGGATTTGGTGCAGGGCCTGGGCTTGCACTATGGCCGTGCTGTCCCCCTGCATGGTCTGCAAAATATTATCCTCATGAGCCATGAAATGAAGCCGTTGTGCTGTACGCTGTCCAGCACGGTGGAAAGATTCTGGCGACGCCAGTAGCGCTCCTGCCGCCGGATCTCTGTGAAAAGGTGCGGTACACCATGCAATCGTCTGACATAGGTATCCTTAGCTTAAAAGTCATATCCCATCATTGTTGGGCAACTTACAACTCATATATACGTGGTAAATCCATCATCATTATAATTCGTTGGTATAATCCCACATTGATTAGCTAATGTCCGACGATGTGCATGGTGTACCGCACCTTTTCACAGAGACACGGCGGCAGGAGCGCTACAGGCGTCGCCAGGATCTCCCCCCCCCCCCATGCGTGACAGCGTATGTACAGCACAACGGCTTGATGGCCCATGAGGAGAATATCTTGCAGGCCATGCTGGGGGATAGCACGACCATAATGCAAGCTCAGGCCCTGAACCAAATCCAAGACCTGCGGAAGACACGGCGCCACCGCAAAATGGAGCCAGAGTGCGCTCTTTCCCAGCGCCTGCTCTGAACTTCAAGGAGCTACTGGGAGCTAATTGGCATGCAATCAGCGAAGATGGACTCCGGGCACTCATGGTATCACGCTGGACCAGCTTGAAGCGTACCGAGATGTACCACTCCGCACGGGAATTCCATGCCACAGGCCGTCCGACGGATTGGGGGCGCGCCATGTTCAAATGTGCCATGGCCATTGCAGCACCCGCAAGGACATGGCCCGTTTGGCTACGACTGGAGGTCAGGGGCGTTGAGTCAAGATTGATTCTTGTAGTTTATGTCCAATCCAGGAACCCGATACAGCGCTACCCACTCGTGGTGTTTGCTCTGAATTCAGAAACATTGTGGAAGAGGTGGGATGGAAGGTGGGGATCGGGAGGTGAAGATAGATTATAGAGAATGGTAGATTGCAGACAGTTGTTGGAAAAATAATTGTTAAATTATATTTGATGCTGTGTCAAGCGTTGCAATAGATATAGATTTCATATTCACTGAGATATTGCGAAATGTGCGGTACAATCGTACTGCGAGTTTTGGTTCCGTAAAATACCAGGCATACTGTTTAATTGCTAATTGTTTCATTGATTGTTTTATTGTTGATAATGATCATACCCTGATCGAAACTGCATGTTGATTGTTGTTCACCCTCCAGTGGTGCTAATTCAGGTTCAAAACAACTATGGCTCAAATAATGAGCCAGTAAGTCGGGGACATTAAGCGAACTGGTGCTGCCATCTATGAACAAAATGAGAAACCAAGCCCAAACCTGCCCTTTAGATTTAGCTGCCATGGAAAATCAAATGACGGGAAGATCTTCAAAACTTGCAAGGTAGTGTTAAATGTGCATCTATATATTAGAGTGGTTTTGGCGGATGAATACGCTTTGTGTCGGAGTTGCAGCCTAAAATATGCAAAATTTGGCGTTCTAAGAATATTTCAACGATGTGGCGCGGGCACGAATTTTTCGATTTTGAGATCAAAAGTGGTTTAGATGAACTCAGCATGTAAAAAGGCGTCGAATGATACCCGGAAATCGTGTATTCGGAACAAAAGTGTCAAAAGGGGTCACCCTAAATTGAACATTGACCAGCCATCCATCAACATATTTGTCAACTTACATAGTATCTATGAATGATTTTTAATTGGAAATCGGTTCACAATTGTCAAAATATATTTATTTATAACATATCCACCAGGGTGAATTTGCCCATTGGCATTGAGTGAAATACATTAGTAGTACTGAAAAGATTTAGCGGAATAATTGCCTATCGTTCGAGCTACCCATCAACAGTTGGCTCTTTCAAGACCATTGGGTCCTGCTTATTTTCAAATTGAAAATCCAATAAAAATGAACACAAGATTGACATTTAATTTTATAAAAATTGTCAAGTCAAATACTTTTGGTGGCGAGACGGGGCGGGAACGCAAAAGGTAACTGAAATCTGGGGCGGACGTTAAAAAGCGAAGTGCGGTGGAAAATCCAGTGGATACTACTTATGACGTATGGAAACGTCACGAATATTGTTTTTTGAATAGCCCAATATGCCAACGTTTGCCGTTCAAACTCACAATAGTCGTTTTGGAAGGAAAATTCAGATTTTAGAAGGTTTTTCGAAAAAAACCGACATCTGGCTATCTCAGTTAAAACTAATGTTAAAGGTGGTATACTCCCTTTAACGGCTTAGACCAGTTTGCCAGTTGGCCGGGGAATTCAGTTAATCAAGATGTAGCATGTGATCAAAATGATCGCGATTAATGGTGTGGTTTGGATATCGACCGTGATATTAAATTAGTCAGGATTAAGTACATCACAACTCATCTAAAACTGCTTTGGACCGCTGTGCAAGAACTGCTGGAACATTTAAGTCTTTATGGTCTGTAAAGATGTGAAATAGAAATGAATAATTTGTCTCGTGAAAAAGGACAGTTGTCGCTGAGCACTGCTGCTATTCATCTCACAGCCGGCTCGGATATGCGGGGCACAGTCGGCCGGTCCGGCACCGCTGGCCATTAACATCGGGGCCGACCTGACGCGTCAGTACCTACACCCCGGCGGGACGGTGTCGGCTGATGGCAGGACAGTGTCGGCGATGGCGGGCCCCGCCAGCACAAAGCCACTCCATTAGGGAGGACGCGCGCGACAAAAGTCGACCCAGACGCGACGTCCTGTGCCGTCCCGGTAGGCCGGCTGGCCGGGCGGCCTGTTGTGCTTGGCGGCGCGTCTGTCTGTTGCGGCGGGGATGTCTCGCCTGGCCCTGAGGCTGTTGTGACGTGTTGTGACGTGTGACGTCTGTTGTGACGTGACGCCACACGCGGCACCCTCTCAGAAGCGTGACTGGCTGGTGTGACGGCACGCTGCCCTTTGGCCGGCCACTTCAGGACGGTCTATCCCGTCTGACCCAACCAACCTTGGCCGAAACTGTACCATCTGGTGAGGTGCCCTGATCATGACAGCTGGTCTGACCAGCCACACCTTGTGTTGGTCCAGCCTAAGGTATCGGATTTAGGTGCGCTAATCATAACGATCCGAACGACCACCCGGCGCCATCAAGACGGACCTGACGTGCGCCAATCATATCGACCCACCCGACCACCTGGCACCATCAAGACGCACCTGACGTGCGCCAATCATATCGACCCACCCGACCACCTGACACCATCAAGACGCACCTGACGTGCGCCAATCATATCGACCCACCCGACCACCTGACACCATCAAGACGCACCTGAGAGACCGGTGATATCCATCTTTGGTAGGTTGCGGGCCTTCAGGACGACAGCCGTCAGACGGTTGGCGGCTGGCTGGTGGCAGAGAGAGACCAGCAGCTCCCCACGGCCCTGGCTCCTCATCTGGAGACATGTCAGGTCAGAGATCAGGTCAGACACCATGGGTTAGAGAGACCAGCAGCTCCCGCGGCCCTGGCTCCTCATCTATAGACATGTCAGGTCAGAGATCAGGTCAGAGACACCAGGTTAGAGAGACCAGCAGCTTCCCGCGGCCCTGGCTCCTCATCTATAGACATGTCAGGTCAGAGATCAGGTCAGACACCAGGTAAGAGAGACCAGCAGCTCCCCGCGGCCCTGGCTCCTGGGGGCACGACAGATGACAGGTAAAACAGAAGGCCGGATGCCAGGCCGGAGTACCAGCGGCTCCCCGCGGCTCTTGCTCCACATCTGCCGGTGCAGAAGGCACGTCAGGTAAAAAACAAACAGATTAGGGACCAGGCCATAGGTCAGGTAAGATCATATATAAAAAGCACGACATTTCCAAAGTGTAATTAATATTTCCATACAAACTGAGTCCGCTGACCCAGTTACGTTTGTGCTATATGGTGAGAAGTGTGGCAAATAAGCCACAGGAAACATATCACACAAAGTGACAACAAGTGACAAAAAGTGAAAAATGTAACCAAGCCAATGCACTCAACATGTGAAATACGGCATTTTCAAATGTGGAAGTCACTTTAATATCGGTAAAACAGCCATCAGTAATCTGTTCAGAAAACAAGATGTCTGCTGTTGGGCAAGAAAAATAGATATATGAGATGTGACTGAATTGTATCTAACATTTTTTTAATCCAGCAGGCACGTTGCCATAATTTCTATCAGGGGGGGGGGGCAGGGGCATGAGATGGTAAAATCAAAATTTTTGCTCCTGAGCCATATGTTTGACCAGGGTAGGGTCGGGTCTCACGCAAAAATAATTGTATTTCCTCAAGGGGGGGGGGCATGGCCCCGTGCCCCCTGTGCTACGTCTCTGGTATATACTATATAGAGAAGACAGCAAGGTTATAAAACTGTCTTCAATTAATAATACTCTCAATTACACCTCTCCGAGGTCGGAGTTTATCTCCCACATCATGAACACAGACAACCTTTTCCTATGTTCCACCGTTATTTCCGGTAGTGCGGACGGAAATGAGGCCGGGGAAGAACGGCGTAGGATCGTTTGTCACGTGGCCGGCAGGATGGCTCGGTTAATTAAACGAGCCTGACAGTTATTACTCCGGGCGTTCTGCGGGGAAAACACACTCGAGTGCTCACAGTCTGCCCTCGCGGACAATCATCTGCAGGTAGGAGAAGCTGTCCAGGGACCAACAAGCCTACGCTGCTTATATGTCAAGTCTCAAGGGACCACAGAACAATGGAAAGCATGCTTTTGGAAAGGGTGTCCGAATATCAAAGGGAAAAGCAATATATTAAGCTTAGCATCGCAATAGACCAACACGCTGCAAGGGATTTGCGACGTAACCCGTGAGGGAGTGTTGTATATCGTGTTTGTGTTGTCAAGCAAGCACGTGAGGTTCATAACACTATGCAGGCTTCATAACACTTTGTAAGCTTCATAACACTATATTATATAAGCTTCATAACACTAGGTAAGCTACATAACACTATGTAAGCTTCATAATACTACTATGGATTTCAGACCGCGTGAGACCCCATTTTTTGGCGATAATTTGTTCATAAATGGCCGAATCCGAATCAAATTTCCGCACAGTCTATTTCAGCCCAGGCGCCGATTTCTGTCCGTATAGTCGGTTAACAAAATATCAAAACTTATGGTACTTGTCATTGATTCGTAACGTTAAGATCTGCTGGCAGACCCATTCCCACAGTAGAGGCTACCGTGACGTAGGTTGTGACCTCAAAAGCACGTGATGTCTTATCGTCACCATCATCGGTAGTTACGCGCTGTTGAGGTCACAGCTCACAGCCTACGTCACGATAGCCTCTACTGTGGGGTCACTGGGATTTGGTTTACCGAGCAGATTTTAACGTTACGAGCTAATGACAAGTCCATAAGTCTTGATTTTTGTTAACAGACTATACGGATATAAATTGGCGCCTGGGCTGAAATAGACCATGCGAAAATTTGATTCGGATTCGGCCATCTCTTATCAAATTATCGCCAAAAAACGGTGTCTCACACATTCTGAAATCTCTAGTATGTAAGTTTCATAACACTTCACACTATGTAAGTTTCATAACACTGTGCAAGCTTCATAACATTATGCAAGTTTCATAACACTATGTAAGCTTCATACCACTATGTAAGCTTGATAACGCTACGCTATCCAAGAGCGGCTGGGATAAATGAGGCACATCCAAGAACACAACACTCGTGTCTTTGTTGCATGGAGACATGCAGATTGCTTATAAGTTTTCACAAGCTCGGTGGCTGATGGGGCCTCTTCATCAGCGTCAGATGAGGTCTGGTCGCAGCATGACATTTCAAAAACTCTAGCGGCCGCTTCTATGTACAAACTTAAGCCGTCAACCATGGGCCGGATTTCCCAGGAAAAAACTTTTTTTTCAAAGGGGGGGGGGGGGGGGGGGTGGCCCAGGGCCCCCAAAAAAAATAGGGGCGCATTTTTGGGGAACAGGGACGAGTTTTTCGGGGAACTGGGGAGCATTTTTCCAGGAACTGGGGCGATTTTTTTTCCGTGAAATTGGGGCGCCGTATCTTCAAACATGAGGGCGAATCCATTTTTCCTCTTTCGATGAGGTTGCATTTGCCGTCATGGGCCTACAGGGGCGCCAAATGTTGATTAATAACAACAGAAATTCTGCAAGAAAAGTAAATTTCCCTATGCTTACTCATTAGAAGTTTGCATTTTCTACAAATATAAATTCATGTAAACAAATTATAATGAATTATTTTGAAAGCACTCTCAAATGTAAGTATGCCGGTGTAAGGTATGGTCACAGGGCTGCCGTCACTGGGCGCAAGAGTGCCATCACTGGCAGGAGGAGTGTCATCACTGGTCAGATAGGCACCGTCACTAGCCGAAGGGGGCGCCATCTTTAGTCAGAGGGATGACGTCATTAGGCAGAGGGACGCCGTCACTGACCGTAGGGGCGCTGTCACATGGCCGTAGGGGCGCCATCACTAGCCAGAGGGCGCCGTCACTAGCCAGAGGGGCGCCGTCATTAGCCGAAGGGGCGCCTTTACTGGCCGAAGGGGCGCTGTCATTAAAAGGGGCGCCGCCGCTTACCGGAGGGGCGCCGTCACGGTCTGGCCATAGGGCGGCATATGGCTAGGGGTTGACACATGGCCATGATATAAGGGCGACATCTGACCGTGCAGCAAACATCAGATATTGAACCCCGTAAGCAGGCCTATTTCAGCGCCTTCGGCGTGGAAACTGGTCTGCTTACGAAGACCTTCCGGTGCTTCGCGGCGCAGACACAGGGGGGGGGGGGGCCGACGCCCCCCTGCGCGTGGACACAGAGGGGGCGGCCACCCCCGCACGCCCCTCCTGTACTCCCCCCTGCGTCAGACAGGGTGGTTAGGAGATGCGCCAGAAAGGTACTGGGAGGTGGTTAGAATATTAGTTCAACTTAGTTCGGATGTTGGTAGCGTATCATTTCAAAACGGCGGCCATCTTGAAACTAATTAAAGTTTTGCCTCTCTGCCGCTGCGAAATCTATCCTCACTTTAATGTAAGTTGTTTGGCTTGTGTAACACTTTGAAGCAATCTAAAGGTAGTTTTGACAAGACTAGATTGCATTGATTATTCATCCTCTGTAACGTAGCTGGAGTACCTCGAGTCGTAATATTTGAATTTTAGCTGAACATTTTTTGGTCCAGAAAACTGCTAGTACTCATCCACATCGTTTCGCATAACTCAGCTCCAGATATATAAATCACAGGTTAGATTACTTATAATTCAGTTGGTGGTGGAAGATTGATCCGTTCGAAAGCAATCTAGGTGCTTAATAAACTTTTGTGACCTTCTAGTATCTTCGTCTTTGATATCATTGTACAAATTTAAGCCACAAATATTGTCGTGATTCTGCTTTGCATTTTCACTGGGTGAGTTGGCTAAGCACTGGAAATGCAGGGGCGCATCCACCTGTACGGACAGTACGGAATGTCAGTACCGTTTTTGACGGGCGCCCCATACTTTTTGCAAGTAGCACAGGCCACAGACAGCAGGATGGGTTCTCCTGGGAATCGGACAATTAGCCTAGACAAAAACTCCTAGAAGTAAATGGCGCCTAAGGAACAGAACAAGAGCCACTAGAAGCAAATGCCGCCCCCCCATGAGGATGCTCCCCCAGCCAGTGACGGCACCTCCGGCCAGTGAGGGCGCCCCCTGCCAATGACGGCGCCTCTCCGGCCCGTGACCACACCCCTCCGGCTAGTGATGGCACCCCTCCGGCAAGTGACGGCGCTCATCCAGCCAGTGATGGCGCCCCTCCGGCTAGTGACGGTGACCCTCTGGCCAGTAAAGGTGCCCACCAAAATGTTAAAGGCACGACGAGGACGTGCGAAAGAAGAGACGCCCCTACACGATTTTCACCAATACTGGTGGCGTCCCTGTCGATCGGGTTGCGCCTCTAAGGTCAATGACCTGTTCTTTGTGAATTTCTTCGCACGCCACTGCTGCCCTCCACGGGGGTAAGACAAGTGCCCTCTAAATTGCACAAATGCCTATTGCCTATTAGCAAATGCCGCCCCCATGGAGCAGAACAAATGCTATTTAAACCAGACAATAGGCGTTCCTTGAAGCAAATCCCTCCCCCATAGGAAAGAGCAGCCACCCACTAAGTCGGACAATGGGTTTCCTTAGTAGCGAATACCGCTCACATGGAGCAGAACAGACGCTATTTTAACTAGGCAATAGGCGCCCCTTAAGAATCAAATGTCCCTCACCTTCATAGGAAAGAACAGCCACCCACAAAGTAGGACAATGGGTTTTCTTAGAAGGGAATGCTGCTCACATGGAGCAGAACGGGCTCCAGGTGCTAAACCATAAGTAATGTTGCCCCATGGGGTAAAACAGGCGGCCCCTAAATTGGACAAATTCCCATTGACCATTAGAAAATGCTGCCCTCAAGGAGCAGAACAGAAGCAGGCGAGGGGTGTCAAGGGTCAGGCTAGTGCAAATCAGGGGTCCTCAGAGACACTGAAGGAATTTCAAAGCCAACCCAGGGGGCCTCTTGGGCATGTCCAGGTAGTGGCGTATTTATAAATCCGCCAAGAGGGGTGGGACCAAGCCCTCAGGGCCAGGGGGCACCAAACCCACATATGATGGCGCCATTAGCGAAAGATGTTGTTGAGAGGGGGATGGGGCACGCTCCGATACATTTCCGAGGGCGCCCTGCCGGCTACCACGTACCTCCAATGGCGCCCTTCCATGAAGGTACTTTTGAAGGCGCCTTCCCACATAGCTCCAAAGGTAACCTCCGATACAATTTAAAATTCGCACTCCCACACGCCTCCAAAGATGCCCTCCGATACACCTCTAAAGGCGCCCTTCAACATACCTCCAAAGGCGCCCTACGATACATCTCCGAGGGCGCCCTACCAAATAGCTCCAGATGCACCCTCTGTAAGACCAGAGGCACCTCCACCTCACATTCATATAATGACGTCTTTGGATGTATGTAGGGAGGGCTCCATCGGACCTGAAATATATGTATCTGAGGGCGCTTTTGGACTATGTGAGAGTGCGCCTTCAGAGGTGAATCGGATGGCACCTACAGATATGTATCGGAGGACGCCTCCGAAAGTGTATTTGAGGGCGCGTTCGAACGTATATGGGAGGGCGCAGGCGCGTAACCACGAGTCTTAACCCGCGCCGGGCCGGTGCTCGGCGCCACCTTCCTCGGGCCGGGGGGTGTTTCGACACCCCCCTTCTAAATCGGCTCCTATGGGACCTAGACATAAACCAAAAATACCGTTCGAGAGCTCGTCAAAAGGGATTTGGAAACTATTTCGGTAAAAAATTTTGCTCAGGTCAATATTAGAGTCACCAGAGGTCATCAAAGGTCAAATTTTCTCAAATTTCCCAGATTTAGGACATAGCTCCAGATATCCCCAAATATCTCGGAAACTATGATAGCTAGGAGTAAACAAGTAAAGAAGCATTAGATAGATATTTGAATTTGCAATCGCACTTATGTCCTCAAATTTGAGCTCAGATCAATAGTTTAGGCTCCAGAGGTCATCAAAGGTCAAAAATGCAGTTTTTTGTAAAATATGTTTTCCTGAATAGCATTTTATCTAAAAATGACACATAAATGATTTTAACACTATCGTGTTCCTCTCGTCA
>VOPJ01009948.1:30148-59918 GCA_014673585.1 Semibalanus balanoides
ATCACTGTCACGTCACAGTATAGACAGCTCGCCTGGCTGCTTCATCACTGTCACGTCACAGTAAAGACAGCTCGCCTGGCTGCTTCATCACTGTCACGTCACAGTATATAGACAGCTCGCCTGGCTGCTTCATCACTGTCACGTCACAGTATAGACAGCTCGCCTGGCTGCTTCATACTGTCCCACAGTCCACAGTATAGACAGCTCGCCCTGGCTGGTTTCATCACTGGTTCAGTCATAGCAGTGTAGACAGCTCGCCTGGGCTGCTTGCATCACTGTCCCGTCACAAGTAATAGAACAGCTCGCCTCTGGCTGCCTTCATCATCTGTAACGATCACAGTATAGACAGCTCGCCTGGCTGCTTCATCACTGTCACGTCACAGTGTAGACAGCTCGCCTGGCTGGCTTTTCTTGTTCCGATGACATAGCTGAATCAGAAGTGTTTACTACCAAGGCCACGTTCCTGTTCGTCGACCTTCCGGTCCGGTATCGTTCAAGAAAAACCGGATCGGTGGCTGGGTCAGCTGCAAAACAGGGCAGACCGGTAACGCAGGAGTCAAACAGGCAGAACCAGAACAAGCAACCTGCCACCACTTTGACATTGAACTTGCCGAACACATAGCCGGAAAATGATAATCGTTCGCAGCGTCTCCACTTTTCGCAATGAACTTCTTCATTTGCATCCGTTATATCTTCTGCATATGTTCCTCAAAGGGCACATGTGTGCTGAATGGAACCAATCGCCGAATTAAATTTCACGGAGCGTTTGGTGACCCCTCTGGTTATGTTTCGCTTGTCGGGTCTCTCCTAGAGAAGCGACACGGTACTGTCACACCAGCTCTGGTTACAAAGACGGGGCTGAGTGCTGATCAGCAGGCATGCCGCTGCAGAGCTCTCGAAGGCGTTGCTTTACATTCGCTGCGGTTTATAATTACAGAGTGCCGGTGAAGAGGAACGACTTGTTTCGCTGGGCTGTGAGGAGGGTATCACATAACATGGTGATCGGAAATAATCAGCAGTGGCAGTGTGAATAGAATACAACGGCATCGAAACGGTGTTGATATTGGCATGCCATTGATCAGCCATAGTCGTACTTGGTGACGTTGAAAAAAGGAAGTACTTAAGAGAAGCTATAGGGACGAGAAGACTGAAGTGAACGAGCATGTAACATGGAACATAGAACCGAGTGAGCCCAACGACATTACAGGCAATGTTCCACATAGGTATTTATTTTGAACTGAGATAGTCATTATCATTGGCTGCTATTTAAATAAATCAATTAAAATTGTAGTTTTTCTCAAAACTTGTCCGCTTTTAAGAAATTTAATATATAATATGCAACTGGGGTCTATGCAAATGTCCCCTGTTGGAAGTCAAAGAAGATGACCTGCATTTGTCAGACATTGTCTGGATTAACCAATCTGCGAGTACAATGTATAGGCTAGCACTAAATGCTTGATATTTCGCAGGATTTGGCCGCCAGGGACCACTCGTGAGCCATGGTGTTTTGACGTCGCAAGCTCATTTATAATTACTCGTTTATTTATAAATAAATAAGCAAATATCTTACGTAATAAACTGAAAATAAATAAATTGTTATTATATGCTTGCGGCGTCATAACTCACTGGCTCACTTGCGGTCCTGGCGGCCAACTGCTCCAAAAATCCTGCTTTTAGTGTTAGTCAAATAGACAACTACCAACACGATAGGCTGCGCTCAAAGTTTTCGTTCAAAGTCAAAGTTCAAAGATCAAAGTCAAAGTTTTTCAAAGTAAAAAAAAACTTCAACAAAGTTGAAGTTTTTCACGCTGTTTAAAGTCTCAGTTATGGATTGACTGGAAATGAATTAAGAGACAAATGTATCACAATCTTGAGCATTTTATTACAGTAGGCAATCAATCGCATTCATGTCTCATAGGCATATTGTTTCTAGCAGTTGGTTTGCGGGGTGGACAGTACAGGCACACGGTAAAAGATGATCCCGCATAGATTGGTCTACTGTTTGAGCAGATACGAGCAAGTGCACAGAGAAGCTGAGTTCGACACTGTAGTCTGACACTGCGGCAAGCGAATTATTTGGCGACAAGCGGAGCCGTATTCCGGCTTAGAGCAATGACTAGAGGCAGCACATGGAACCATGGTAAATGCAGAGCAGAGAAGGATCAGACATGGAACCATGGAACCATGGCAGCACATGGAACCATGGTAAATGCAGAGCAGAGAAGGATCAGATGGATTCAATAAAATAAAGCGATACATGGTTGTGATATGATGAGCGCACTGGAATAAAATCGCTAGTCAGTGCTAAAGCAAAGTAGGTAAATGCCGCAGGACAAGAGTAAACAAGATAGTGATTTCGACTGAAGTGAAGCCAAGTGTTATTACTTTGTATTCATCTTATTGGGCATTGTGCGGTGGATAGGTATATCAACTGACAATGGCCAATATGGTGGTCAGGAAAAGCAGAAATTGATTACAGAGAGCGAACAGAAACCCTGTGTAGCCTTTGAAGATACTATAGGTAACATGACACACACTCGTCAGAATGTGTATCACTGAACTTCGGCGTTAATTCGGATCAATGTGAATATCGTATGTAAAGGAAGGCAGTTGCTCAGTGATATGGTATATTAGGCAATACATAATTGTGGCGCTTTTAGAGGCTTCACACATTCAAGTCTGGAAGGAGGGCAATGAATATCAAACCTTGCCCTGTTTGACATTTTATAGGGGAAAGTGTGTTGTCATTTGAAGCTTGAGGAAATGGAAGAAAGGAGATAAGACACAAGCAAGAGATACAATGAAAGGCATTGAAAAAAGACAAGTCACATTTGCGATTCAATTTGCCTATATCGACTCTATAACCACTTCATATATATATAACAAAACCCGCATCAATTACCGACGCTAGGGCTGTAACAAAATCAGCATCAACAGAAAACAACACAACGACGAGGCGTCTGGTAATAACATCAACAAGGGAACAACAACTCGACCTCCACTTAACATCACAGGCGGCTCGCGCCATGACACGTGGCACGTGACACGTGGCACGTGGCCGCCGGCGACGCGCAGAGTCCATTTCACGACATTTCTGGGCTGGGTTCGATCGACGGCGATGATTCGGAGAGTTACTCGGTGGCCCACGAGTCCTCGAAGTCCTTCTGCAGCTGGTTCATCCAGACCGAGTGGTCCACCTCCCATTCGTCCGTGTCCAGGCCACGGCCCGACGAGGAGAGGGCGCTACCGAAGGCGGCAGCAGCAAGTGCAGCCAGACCCAGACCGAGGCAGATCAGCATAATCGGCAGGATAACTGCGAACACCAGACACATCAGACACGTCACACACACGCACACATCAGTACACTATACATCAATCACGTCTGATATCTCATTTGTATTATACATCATTCCATGCGTCACCTCAGCCAGATGATGTGCCAGTCTTATCAGGCACCAGTCAATCAGACATTAGTCAATCAGACATCAGTCAATCAGACATCAGTCAATCAGACATCAGTCAATCAGACATCAGTCATTCAGACATCAGTCAATCAGACATCAGTCAATCAGACATCAGTCACAGCAGACATCAGTCACACCGGACATCTGAACGTTGCAGTAATACCATACACGGTGCCCATACAAACCTAACTAGCGTAGCCCAACTCGGGGAATGCACGTCAAATGCGAATGTCACTCGTGAGTCGTTAAATCAGTCGTAAACCCTAGCGTGTACCACCGGCGTATGTTGCCATCACCGTCGACCGGCTGACCCTCTTCACAGACTGCCACCAGGGGTGGATAGATCGCTCACTTGAGGTCAGTGAGCTATCACCCAGCGGTGCCTGCGTCCCTCCCACCTCCCTACTGCCCCGCCACGCCACGACCGGGTGATGCCAGGCCCCGCCCTCCGCAGAGAGAGCCCCAGGCGCGTACCGCGTCACTATGCCGCCGCTAACCCGGCTGCCGCGCCGGCAGCCTGCGTGATACGGGGCTCTTGGCAGAGGCGAGGCCGGATCGCCCAACAGTCTGCGGTTTTGTGGCACAGTGTCACTGAGGAGCTAACGGGCTGCGGGAAGACGAACCGACGAGGTCGGCCCGTAGTTCGGGACAGCGCCACTAGGTGGCAGTGGTGAGCGCCCGGCTGCTGTCTCACTGAAGAGTGGAGAGCTCATAGCGCCCCCGGCAGTACCGGCAATGGGTCACCGCGGAATGCCCTTCTTGTGTTTGGGCTTGTGGTGAAATTTGCGATACATCTGATCAGGGCCGGTTGATTATGTAGGACGCCAGGGTAGCCTGCAGTGTGGTTCTCGATCGCTGCAGGATCACTATCAGTCAGGCTGTCCCGGGGGCAGGCTGCACGTGCGCTGTGCGCACATACACAAGTGGGTCATCTCTGACGCTCAACAGTTCTCTCCTGTGAATAGGCGCCCATCTGACTAGCTTGCCTGTCCGCAGCGGGGACCCCAGTAGCCTATCCTCCTCCTCAGTAGCCTATGTTCTTCATACTCAGGTGCCGTGTAGGCCCTATCTATGGCTCCTCGGAGGCTGGCTGGACGGCCTGAGTGTATGTGCTGCAGGGTTTCTGTGTCGCCTGCAGCCGTCGCGGGCCATATGACTCACTGTCAGCGATGCCGGGGCCAGTCTTGGCCGGCTT
Source organism: Semibalanus balanoides (assembly GCA_014673585.1). Lineage (NCBI taxonomy): Eukaryota > Metazoa > Arthropoda > Thecostraca > Balanomorpha > Balanidae > Semibalanus > Semibalanus balanoides. The sequence goes on from VOPJ01009948.1 coordinate 34,808, forward strand.
GTGGTAGGAGGGGCCTCCGTAGCTCGGAGCCGAGTAGCCGCCGCTGCTCGCGCTGCTTCCCGAGTCGTACGAGTCATAGGAGCTGCGGCGGAACAGGCTGCAAACAGGGGCAGAGGGGTCAGTGCTCTGAGTCGTACGAGTCAGCAATTAAGAAAGACAACAAGAGAGACAACTAGGGAGACAACAAGGGAGACAGTGGTGTCAGTATGGACAAAGAAGTCTGGTGAGAGAGACGGAAGCGAGGACGGCAATATATGCACAGCAGGCTGTAGTGTGCGGAGACAATTTAACGTATCGCGATGTCAAATAAAGCAGAAATGATGAGACGAATCAACAACTTGCTCATTACCATAATTAAGACCGAGGTACTGTAATGTGGCAACTAACTCAAGTGGATTCACCTGAAAATATGGATTAAACGAACACGCTGTTGCAACTGCGCTCATAAATGCACGCAATGGAAACATAAATAAAACAAATGCCCCGAGGCGCAGCTGATAGCCATTACAAACTTGTTCATACCTCGGACAAGGCATATAAAGCTCGTAGAAAGCCACATGAATGAAATAGAGACGGTGGTCGGGATGAGGCTTACTTCTGCACCCAGCCGAATGGAGAGTAGGACTGCTGCTTAACGGGCCGCGGACGGTACGGCTGCTGCTGATAGTAGTTGTTGTACTCCTGCGGCGCCACCTCCTGGGCGTACTCAGTGTCCCTCTTCTCGATCGAACCTGTCGAAAACAGATTGTCAATGCTCTGCGGTGTGTACGCCATGACACCAGCACACGATACATTCCTGGTGTTACAGGCAGGCCAGCTGTATGATGTTACCCTGCAGTAGGTGCTGCCTTGGTAAGATGTTGCTTGGATGGGTACACCAGACCACGATTTCATCATTGGTACCGGTACACTATTGATTGGGTACAGCTATGGTAATGATGCATCACATCTCTCTGTACATCTGTGGTAGATCAGTTTGGGTGAAAGCCACTCGAGCCGTAATAACGTCCATCAGATCGTGGCCTGATTCTGAAAAGTCTACGCAATTCGACCCACTATTTACCGACTACAGAGAAGGCGCACAATTTTCTGGGCTGTAACGGCTACCAGCGGGGTCACTCAATCAGAGAGCAGCAGCTGTTCCGCCGCTCTGCGCCGTTATCTGGTGGAAGGAGTTCAGTTTCAGCGGTCTTCTCGTCGCGAGCCACCGCCCGCGGGAAAGTATGTGAGAAGAGGGACGCCTGCTGCCCACTGCCTGCTGCCCACTGCTGTGAGAAGAGGGACGCCTGCTGCCCACTGCCGGCGGTGTGGGACCATTGCAGTGATCCGTGCAGGCAGTTCGCACCGGCGCGGTCGGCCACCTCAGGTGGGAATCCGCCACCGCCGCTGCACCGCCATCGCAGCCACCGCTGCACCGCCATCGGCGCCGGCCGCCAGTCGCCGCCGGTCGGCCTACTGAGCCAGTGCCCTGCATGGCGGCGGCGGCCGAGCAAGCATGAAAATGTGGCGCGGTGCGGCCAGCGCAGCGCGGGACGGCCTGGTTACGCGGCACCACCGGCTGGGGAGTGGCTGAGAGGGGACGGTGAGGGACGGTGAGGACTTTGAGGGGCAGGAGAGGGACGAGAAAGATGACTGGCTGTTCACCATTCCCCCTCCCCGCCTCCTCTGCTCGGTGGAGAGAGAGACGGCAGACGAACTGAGAGAGAGGAGACAGACGAACTGATAGAGAGACGGCAGACGAACTGAGAGAGAGGAGACAGACGAACTGAGAGAGAGGAGACAGACGAACTGAGAGAGAGAGAGAGGAGACAGACGAACTGAGAGAGAGGAGACAGACGAAGGATTGAAGGAAGAGATTACTTGTGAGACGAATTTATCCTGCTGCGCGCTGGGAGCAGAGCTGAATCGCTGTTGTCGCGCGACATTCATCTGCCTCACACAGCTGTGACAACTGCCCGACTCTGCCGCCGAGTCTGTACCGCTGGTCCGCTGACTGTTGGGTCAGCTGACGTGTCATCCTGCCGGCGGCGGTGGCGGTGGAGCCCACGCTGAGACATGTTTGCGCCACTGCTGCTATCAGCGGGTGATCGGCCTCAGAGCGACACAGCGAGTCGCAGCAGACACCCCGGAATGCCGGCCAACACTCGACCATCCTCGACTGTGGAGAAGAGGCGACCTGGAAGGGCGGGTACCGGGCGTGTATCCTCAGAAAGGAATTAGGTTAGCAGTGGCGATTGAGTAATGAGCGTTCAAAGGTGGATCCAGAACGTGGGCAGGGGGGCAACAATCCAAAAAGTATTACACAATCTGAAAACACACCAGATTTTGCTTGCTTATACCATACGATAAGTGGTATCTGATTTTAAACAAATTTGCATTTGTGAAATTTACTTTGATTTTCTTCCATATCAGGAAATGTGTCAATTTTGCGCCGATTGCATTTTTTTTTTTGGGGGGGGGAAATTGCCTATTCAGCCCAAGTGTAGTGACGATTCACCACTGCAAGCGATGCAGTGCGTAAAACTTCCCGCTCTGCTTTGAAGCAGTTTCTCTATGCAAGTCTGGCCGACATAAACTATAGCTGAAAGCCAGCAGCTTCCGGCGTTGGCGGGTCTTCTCCCGGAAGCCTGCCGGATCTAATGGACTGTAATTGGCGTTGCGTTTCCCGACAAAGGAGAAACGATGTATGAAGAGAGACCGCAGAATGGGTTGCAGAATTTGCCACGGCTTCCAACACCCAGGGAGGAGCCATATATCAAATAAACTGTGATACTGAATGGCCATATCACTCATCCAGGTAAAATGACTGCCGTGTCGGCCGCTACTTAAACACAACAAGTCATGACCTCATGCAGAGACTGCCGTACGAAATAGAAGATCACGGTGCCGCCGTAAATCACTTTCACCTTCTTCTCCTTGTCGGGCGCTCTCACTGCGCGGAAGGGCTAGCAATGCTTCACCAGCGGCGGCGAGAAATCCACGTGCATTGAGGTCACGCTTTCTTTGCCGCCGGGAACTTCCCACTCCCGTTGGTAGCCGGATGTGGGCGCAGGGAGGCTCACCGGAGGGGAAGAATTGCAACAGTGATTGGACCGGATGGGGGATTGTACAGTGATGTGACCGGAGGGGGATTGCACAGTGTTCAGACCGGAGGGGGACTGAACAGTGATTGGACCGGATGTGGGATTGCACAGTGATGTGACCGGAGGGGGATTGCACAGTGATCAGACCGGAGGGGGACTTGAACAGTGATTGGACCGGAGGGGGACTTCACAGTGATGTGACGGAGGGGGACTTCACGTGATGTGACGGAGGGGATCTAGCACTCATGATAGACCGGAGGGGAACTGAACAGTTGATTGGACCGGGAGGGGGACCTGCGGACATGTGATCAGACCGGAGGGGGACTGAACAGTGATTGGACCGGAGGGGGACTGCACAGTGATCCGGCCGGAGGGGGATTGCACAGTGATCCGGCCGGAGGGGGGATTGCACAGTGATGGGACCGGAGGGGACTTCACAGTGATTGGACCGGAGGGGGACTGCACAGTGATCCGGCCGGAGGGGGACTTCACAGTGATGTGACCGGAGGGGGACTGCACAGTGATCAGACCGGAGGGGGACTGAACAGTGATTGGACCGGAGGGGGAGAATGCACAGCGATTGGCTGGTCTCTAAAGCTCACTAGTGTTCCGCTCGGGAACGACAGTGGTTTTGGTTCGTTCAGCAATTTAAGACAGGGATATGCCGGCTTCTGGTAACAGTTCATCATTACTGACATTACATTGCCGAAGACAATAAATTTGTTAGTTGTATGACATTCTAGATAGCAATAATTTTGTATTGGAAGCCCAATTGATTCATGAACTACTCGCGTATCACTTTAAATTTATGCACAATTATTTTTGTCACATAAGATATTCAAGCAAACGGTGCCGAAATAAACTATCTGAAAACTAGCAAATCGTTGCTAACATTCAATTGATGCAGTAGAATCGTTCGAAATTTTGTTTCGAAAGCAACTTGTCCAGCATATTTCAGGGATAAGACACGAGGAAGTGCGAAATGAAAGCTTGTACAGCTGACGAAAAACTGGTGATATGTAGGCAGCCCATATAATAAATTTGAAGCGGTTGCAACTGTCAAATATTGCTGTAGTCGGAGGGTGCAAGCTTGAAGCGAGTTATACAAGTGCACGCAGTATGCTTCTAAAGCCATCACATAAATCACATTACTGTAAAGAATGTTAACTATAATTTTAAGGTAGCATAAAAAAGATAAACTGCAATCGTTTACCATTGCACTATGTTTGCCTGATATATACAAATAACATACTCTATGTACTGTGGTCTACACTTGATGCAAGGCTAGGTGTTGCCGAGGTCAACGAAAATGCTGATGTCACCTGATAGCATGACCTCAGCCAGGATGAGAGAGCATCGTGTGACCCGGTAGTGGTGAATTCAGGTGAACAGACGCACACAGAGTAAAAAATCACCAATGCTGCCATGACCAGCAAGCAGGCCATATATGACACTAGAGTATGCTTAAGTGTTTCTCGAGTGAAGGGTTAGAGGTAAGATGAAAGAGGGAATTTCAGGTCTCTATTAGTTATGTTATGTTTATATAGGAGTAAACCACATATAGTGCTTCTACCGAGTCCGTGCAACCATGTGGATGAGCCTCAGAGGTACAGCTACATCTCCATCCTCCTCTGCAGCATCTTCACCTTGGCTGAGAGCGACGCAGGCCAGCAGGCAGATCACCAGTGCAGAAGTGTTGGCCATGGCGAAGTCTGAAAAGCAGGGCATCATTCCGTTAATGACCGTCGTTTGACATACTTGCAGGTGGCTGCAGCAGCGAAAGTGGTGCGCTCACACTGAGGTTCACTCAGCTGTGTGTAATTGGTCAGAATTTCGCTCGGTCACTGGATGCCAACGTGAGTTGGCAGAAACACCGAGTCGAAAGGACTGCGAGTCAAAGAGAAACGCTGTTGGCTGGCAGGAAGCCATAGTGTGGACAATCAGCAAACATAAAGCGGAAGAGGCTTCATTTGTTCTGTTCGTGGGTGGAGCTAGGCGGTGGCTCAGTTTCTTTGGAATCGTTGCTAGGAATGTCATAGAGATCATATATACATAGAGATCGTATATATGATCTCTATGAATAATGTGAGGTATTGAGATAGCACTACCGCGATGTGGTTGAAGACATCCGCATTCGCTAGGAGTTTGAAAGCACAACAAGTGAATAAGAAGCTCAATATGTCAAACAACATGCAAGGTGTGCAAAATAAACGCGAATGACACATGATAACACGCTTGCAGCAAATTGTTTGTGATTTATCTGAATAAACTTGATACATATACATTAAGTGAAATTATATGTAAGCAAACGTCAAATGTAGTCTACTCTGAACTCAAAATGTACAAACATGTTATGCAATATATTTGTTTGTTGTAATGTAAATGTCGATGGGAGCTTGTCATATCACAATATGAAGCTGAACAACAAAGAATAATCCTAATTTGGTTACATTCATCATGAACAAATTTAATTTGCAGAAATATAAAAACACCGCCCGAAAAGACATGTAAAAGTTTCAACTATGGTTGAGTAACCGCGTGTTTGCAATAGTTATTTTAATCGAAACAACCTCTTCAGTAAAAACTCAGCAGCCTGCTCTTCATAACTTTCAGTCCTGCTCTTAATAACTTTTCTTTGCCGGTACCTAATCATGATTTCAATGAACTGCTATTGTCCAAGTTGTGGAGTCCATCCATTAATATAAGTAGAGTTCATCATCTAATGGTCAGTTTCGAAATGAACGTATAATTACTACAAATGATATGAAATGCATGGAAAATAGCTCAGAAAAAGATAGCATTTGTATAACTCAACCAATATTTCAGTCCAAACTCATTTTTCACATCTTCCTCAACAGGCTATCGTATCGACACTCCAGAAAACTGCAGTGCACATTAATTGAATCGGCCTGCGGTAAACCGCACCGCGTATGTGGCAAGAGGCAATGGAAAGCGCCATCGGTAGACCGCATTGTGCCTCATTAGCATTCGTGTCGATCGTCGGCCATCTTGCCGGGCGCAATGAAGGAGAGAGTTGGAGAGAGGGGAGAGAGTGCAACCGTGGCCGGATCAGTGAAATCGGTGTCTTGGCGCCTCGGGGGTCGGTCGCCGGACTCAGGCGGCACACATCCCCCGGCAACTCACGCCGCCGAGTAATCGGTGAAACCTGACGGCGGAAAGGCGCTGCAATGCACTGCACTCTGCGCCAACGACTCTCTCGAGTCTCTCGTCAAACGGTCTCTCGTCATGTCAGCGAACAGTGAACAGTAACAGGCCATGAGCTCTCGAGCCTTGCTAGTCACGACGAGTGATGCAACGACACAGCGACTGCTGGTTTCGAGAGGCTTGTAAAGAGACAGCAAGTCGACTGGTGGCAACACAGTGACTGGCTTAGTCGCACGATATTGGTGCAGTCACTAGGTAGCAAAGAGAAAGGAAACAGTAGCAACCCGACCGTCGGCAGTCTCTGGTGATGGTTGATTGCTTTGAAAATGATGCACATTGCAAACATGATTTTGCACGAATGAATGAGCAGCTCTGCGGCATGGAATGGAAAGGGCTGCTTGTCATTTGAGGCTGTCAATCTAGGATGATGACCAATTGCTGTACTGCAATCTACATATTACTTGAACCATCTGCTGTTGTTCAATGAAAAGATGATTGGTGTTGGTTACTGAAGAGCAAAGTTGTTAGACATCTGACCTCATCCAGGTGTTTTTATTATTATGTATATAGCATATCCCTCGAAGATGCGGCAGAAGTGGAAGATAAAAAAAAAACAGACTGAAAGTATACTTTTACCAGAAGCAGTCTTTGGAAAGAAAATGTTTTGGTTGATTTCGAAACTGTATTAGCTTTAACAAATATACGCCTCAGTCTGTGCTTTTGCTTTGGAATATTGACTTGCAATGTGACATAATTGCATATGCATCAGCCTAAAACATTCAAAACTTTCCTCTTTTGAGAATGTTGGATACTAGTTACTACCATTAAGTACCTACCTACCAAGGTACCTACAATCACTCTGTAAATGCAGATACATTTATGAAACAAAGCCTACGCATTGCCTGATTTTGCATCAGGATATTCCAACCAAGGTCTGAAGGATAATCAAGCTGAATTAAACAAAAAACAAGTTGTGTCGGTTCTGCACCGAAAGACATAGAGCATGGATCGCTCAGTTCACTCGATGCAATCTGGTCACTTATCGGAGACAAGACCGCCACCTATCGAGAGGTAAAGTACTGTAAGTCTGAGAACCAGCCACACTACCGGCTTACTCTCCAAGCATGTCAGAAAATTGTAGGTACACTTTCACTCAACAGATGGCAGGGTAGTCTTCCTCTTCATATGACACAGGTGGCGCTGCTGCCTGCTTCCCGCACCATCCCAGCCCGCCACTGCTCGTGAGACTCCGCACTTCAGCTTCTCTTTTGCACCGACAGATGACAGTACTGTCCTCTCTCGGACACCCAGCGCTGGCTGACGTTATCTGCCCCTGCCCGCCCCACCCACCGGGCCCTGCCCTGCAGAGAGGCGGGAGAGCTGTCAGGTGGCCGGTGTGGGGAGCGTCACATCTGAGGCGGAACGAGTCGCGCTCTTGTGCAGCAAGTCGTGCGCAGCGGCATGACTCTGCACTGCGAGTCATTCTTGGACCTAAAACGACGCCAAAGTGCAACGCATCGGGGGCTTGAGCTGGGACGGACGCAGAACGTACGGATGGTGGCAATGAGCGCTGAGCAGTGGTGCTGGGCGTGGCTCAGGTGCCCGGCTGCGGTGAGGAGGTGACGTGTGGGGTTTTAATTAGCTTACTATTTAAAGTTTGCTAATTTATTGAATATATAGCCATCATATTGTTGCAATGGATACATTTATATCCGAGGGTTGTTTGAAACTATTCGAAACAACACTATTCTTACAATTCATCTCGTAAGAGTTATTTGGAACTAGCAGGAATAATAAGGAATGAATTAGGTCAGTTATTTAATTGATATGGTCTGTGAACAAAGGGACTCAGACACTTGACCGGTTGGCTGGCAAACTGCACGGCTACTGAATTGATGGGGTGTTTCTTGGCAGGCACAAAATACGTGAGAGATCTCGCGGCCGACCATATGGTGAGCAAATGGAGAGCCGTGTGACTCTCTGGGAATATGATGTATGGTATGACACTACCTAGCAGGTTGAACTGACTCAATATCCTGCAGGCTATTGCATGCAGGCTATGCAATATCCATCATCATAAAACAGTTCCACAAGTGGTCGAACAAGCGCCGTTAGCTGATTGCTTTCCAATTGCCTAAGGCCCAAGAGCAACACAGTTTAACTTATTGCCTTTGAACATGAAAATATATAAATCCTTAGATGCATTAAGCGACATTGATCGAGGTGTCGAGATGCCTGTGACAGGAAAGGGAGGGAGAGTTAAACGTAACAGACGAGAGAAAAAGTGAGGCAAAGGCATGACACAAACACTTTCAAGAGTTGTTTTCGTGAACTTTCCGTGACGTTTGAAGCCAGGTGAAACTCACGCTCAGCAGGAAGTTTGACCCTGTTCATCATCTCCTTTCACCATTCGGACTTGCATGTTATCCTGGCAACCTCGGTTGAATCAAGCGACTATCTCGATGCAGCAGAGCGCTATCTCTCAGGTTTTACTGCAGTTTATATGACGGCCTCATCACGTTATGCATAACACGCCCGAATGACAGATGAGAAATCGTGCCTCAGCTCTGTGGAGAAGCTAGTTTTTTGCAGCCCTGCAGTCTCCAAGGGCTGTACGCCCTCGTTACGCTCTTGTACAGCGTTGGAGTCTCAATGCCTCGGAGAGTGATTCCTTGTTGCGGACTATTGACGATCGAGACCGATATGTTTAGCAGACTTTTGCGTCTGCAGGATTTTTCCCGGACTCTTTATGTGACACAGTTGCTGAGTGCACAGAAAGGTTCGGCCGGGAAAAGCGGCCAACTATATGCGGGACATGACGTCACGCGCCTCGATTAACTTCAGACCATATGAACCCGGCTTTACATAGGCTCTCCGGGTTCACAGGAAATTCAAGTTTATATCCTGCACGGTCTTGTGACGCTAACGGCCGGATTTAGAGACACCTGAAGCACCGGCGCTCTGCCGGCTGCTTTGCATAGGAACTGAGCGGCGATTGGACGGAGTTGCTGCGGGGCGGACGGCGGACCCATTTGCTGGCATGACATAGCAGCATCATTTGGTCAGCTCTGACGCCTGACGACTCACGTGCCGCCTCTATTCAGAGATTGACCCGATTAGTGATAAGCGCCATCATGGGCATGAGTTGATGTTCCGCTTAAAGCTGTGAAGAGCAGGACGATCATATGGTCCATTTTATGCTCCAGCCGAACATACGACCCAATACTGCACACCCAGCAGATCCAGTTTGCCGTGCTGATCACTGAGACCGTTATAGAGCTGCGTTCTCGCCAAGCTTCCTGTGATCGGGGAAGCCGCTTTTAAAGTCAATGCTGCAGCCATCCATTGACGCCTGCAGCCGCCCCTTGCAGCCTCTCCTACCCTGCAGCCGGCTCTCAGCCCTGCAGCGGGCCCTTCATCTTGCAACCTCCCATAACCCAGCAGCGGCCGTCGGGGCTCACATCGACAGCATTGAGTGGCCCCATCGAGTGGCTACTGCAGTATCAGCGGGATATGTGAGCGGAAAATCCAGCGCTCCCGGACACATCAGGGACAACTGGTGCCCGAGGCGGGGACTTTCCAGCGATCTGGCCAGTGAAGCGCGCCGCCGTGACCTGCCATGGCTGCACGTGGCCGGTACAGGCACATGAAGGTGAAGGAAGAACAAAATGGACCGTCTCAGGATGCGATTCCAGCAGTAACCTGCGCAGTTGACGGGAACGTAATTATAATGCTGGGAAGTTGTAAACTAAAGTAATTGGCGTGCTGTTAAGTGTTGATCATGACTTTAGAGAAACGCTGCGAAGAAAATAATGGCGTGAAGTAGTTGAGAACACTGCGGACATAATTTGCCGTTGGAAGAGAAACGCTGTATTATTAACCCTGTGCAATACAAATTTGTCCTAACCTTCTCCTTAAAACCCAATTTCGTTTATATCTATAAATATATTATGTGCAGTTTCTTTTGGATATGTTTAGTTGTATCATCGGCAATACGCAACAAGATTTAACCGTATCGCAAACAACAATAAGCAAGAACATATTTCAGCAAATACCATGAGCAATATGATCCCAAAACTGAACGAACCGTTCCATAATAGATGCAGCTTCTGAGATTGCACCACTCGGACACTGTATTTTCCCGATTTCTACTGTGTTAGCTGAGCGGCACTCTCATGTGCATGACACTGCACATCAAATAGACAGCTCAGTCTGTTTAACTGCATGGCTCACGTCACTGTGCAAACGACGTCGCTATGACGTCACAGTACAAACGACGTCTCTCTCACGTCACAGTGCTAACGCTCTCCACAAACTCCCGATCAGCAAATCACTCTCGATTGCCGGGATCAAAAACATCTAACTGATGATAAAACAAAGGCAATTCGGGAAATATTTTTGGGAACCCCTGAAAACCGAAGCCCGTGGAAACCCACCAGAACATTTGGCTTATTTCCCCTTTTTACTGTCCATGTATGACCGCACAAACCTATTCTAAAATCCCCTGCCATTTTTTCAACAGAAAACAGCCCGATTGCTCTGGATTATGGATTGACTTTCGGAATTGACCATGTGCTGCCCTAGGTGACAACGATCAGTGCACTTAATTGAGCCGCCCTGCACGAGCGCGCTAATCGCGACGGTGCAGGCCCACACGGAGGTGAACATCGGCGCTCACCGAGCTGCCATCCATCACTCTTAGTGTGGATGCGATATGCCCACATGCCGGCAATAAACATCCAGCTGGTACAACATACTGGCATGACTCAGCGGCCGGCAAGTGGCTGGCCGGCGCATTACTGATGCGATCATGACCTTCCTCAAGCCGGCCGGCCGGCGCTGCATACGGCAGCAGTGACCACTGTACCGGTCCGACGCCGCACCGGTGCTGGTGATACAGGCAGGACCGGATCGACTGGACCAAGCGGACCGACTCGATCGACTGCATGACCGACAGATAACATTGATTGCCAGGCAAGACTGACTGGACCAACCGGACCAGCCGGACAGACACGTTGGATGACATTGACCGTCCGAGCAAGGTTGACCACCAGCCAAGTTTGGCCAGCCAGATAAGATTGACTAGCCAGTAAATATCATCCTAGTGGTGGCATTGGGGCCTTAGGATGATGTGACTGCCAGTTAGAGTGACGTCAGTCAAGTCCAAAGTCATTGCTCACTGCCATAAGTTGTTGGGTTTCCGACGCTGCTCAGCGCATTTGCGTTCCATGCCTGCGTGACCGGGGTTGACCGCAAAGCCATCCACCGGCGCGTGACAGCCATAGGGGGCGCTTTATCGGCTGCACGACTTCTCTGCAGCGTCGTCATGCTCCCCCGAAGTCAGTCATGGCAAGGTGACTTACCCGGATGGATGGCGGGAATAAAATTCCAAGCCGGGACTTGGTATCCGGGAGAACGCAACGTGCACGGCAGCTTGGGTCAACCTCACGCAGCAAGCGAGGAGAACAGACGCAGGGAGTTCAGGACAGCGGCAGACTTAGACGCCAGATGGTAGGCCAGCGGAGACGCCGTCATGGAGTAGGCAGCGGGAGACAGACGCTTAAGGAGTGTACGGCACTGGACGACTAGGACGCACGAGTCTACGCAAGCGGAGACAAGAACAGCAGGAGTTCAGGCAGCGGAGACCAGACTGCAAGGAGTTAGGCGCGGTAGAATCAGACGCAGGGCACGATTTAGACAGCGGAGAAGACGCAGGGAGTTAGGCAGCGGAGAGAACAGACGACAGGAGTATACTTCTGGCCAGCGAGCACGGAGTACACATGGAGATCCTAGGCAGCGGAGACAGACGCAGGAGTTAGGATGCAGCGGAAGACAACCAGGAGTCAGGCAGCGGTTAGACAGACGCAGGCACGCTATAGCAGCGGAGGGACCAGACGGCGAGGAAAATTAGAGTCAGCGAACAGGATCCGAACAGTGATGATGGTAGCACAGGCGGCAGAGACGCGCCAGGAGTTAGGTTCAACAGGAGCACCACGCTCTTTCCGTCAGGTCGAGGAGTTTAGCAGCGGAAACAGACGCAGAAGTCTGCAGCGGAGTAAAAGACACAGAGAAATTTAGGACACTTGCAATCCCTTTTTGTTACACTGATGCAGCGTGAATAGGAGAAGCTTTTACGCTTGATGATGTATCTTTTGTTTAATTTTGTGATTTTGCTTTGATGTTTTCGTATTATTCATATACTTTTGCAGTTTATATATTTATGTTATGCTTTGCGCAACAGTGGATATACTCCTATTTATAAATAGCATAGTGATATGCGAAGTTGTGTACACAATATATCGGTGGTCATCTTTGAGACCTGCGTTAAAGAAAATGCATTTTTGAGTCAGATCAAGATATAATCAGATCAAGGTAAATTAATATATAAAACTAAAATTGTCACTCACAGCTCCTCTCGTAAACTCCAACAATAATACATTTATGCTTAGTTATATGACTTCAAATGTTAATGTTTTTTTTTGCTGTTAACAGTAAATGAATTTTGTGCAATTTGTCATCAAGTTACAAGGCGCGAGGCATTGCATAGTGCTGGTTAACATAATATACTCGGTTGTACAAATAGTTCAGCCACTTTTGCAGACTATTTCCACCGCAAAATCATCCGTTAGTCGGCAGTACAAAATTTCAATGCTATGCTTGCAATGGTTCAATATACCGCTGGAAAAAGAAAGAAAGATATAAAAAACTGTTATTCATAATTTAGCCCCTTGAATGAAAGGCGTGCATACCCTCGAAGCTTTCGAGTGAAATACTCTGCTGAAAAATATCTGACTGTAGACAGAAGTGCCTTTTGCACTACTCACCTGTTGAGGGTAAATCCACAGGTTCTGAAGATGTATTCACCACGAGAGCTGGTTGTGCACTGAGATGCCATTCCCCTGCCGTTCGTAGCTTTTATACTGCCATGTTGTGCCATCACCGCGCCAGAAATTTTCGTTGAAATCTAGGCCACACACTTACTCTCTGCACATTTTCGCCCACTGACGAGTGTCCGGAGAAAATCTCTCTTGTCGAAGGCTGGGCCTACGCCAGCCAAGAACCGCCTTCGAACAGTCTTTGACATCGTTAATCGGGCAAAATGCCATCAAACTCGACAAAAAATGGCATATACAAATATCTCGTCGAATATTATCTATAAAAAACAATGAGACATTAACTAAAGTCGTAATTTCGACAGCAAACACCACAGATATTTGTTTTTGGAGATGCTTTATTACCGAGTGACAGCTGGCCCCGAAGTCGATTGAACCCTCTCGGTTTGGTGGGCGGAGCCTAAGCGGCGGCGGCGGCGTCTTGGCGCGGGTTTGACGGAGCAGCGAGCCGGCCGGCCGGCCGCCACCACATCGCTTCAGTCTGTTCTCACTGATCGGTGCAGAATTCGTTCACCGGTGCTCTCTGCTGACGGACCAGAGTGGGAAGCGGAGTGGCGAATAGTGTGCGGTGCGGGGCGCGCAGTGCGCCGTTTGCAGTTAGCGGTGACGATAAGTGCTGTTTCGCTGTTTAGCGAGATAAGCTCAGCAAGGTAACATAGTTGTTACGTTAATTTAGTTCAGCGTGTTTTATCAGTGTGGTTGTAGCTTGGGTACTGGGTGCTCTTAGTTGTCTTAATGTTGTTACACTAATGCATATTTGTATTGTAATTCGTTTTTTATATCAAAGTGGTGAATATATTTATTTATAGTTTAAAGAGCTTCGTTTGCGTAAGGTGGTTACTTCTCGGAATATGCCTGAAGAGGAAGAATAAAGTCAGCAATTCCGGAACATTTTTAAGACCACCAACTTAACATTCTAGAAGATCGTATATTCTCATTTACAGCAATATAATGTTTATATTTGCAATTGGCTTGTCAAATATAAGTATTTCACACCGCACAACATCATGATATATGTCTAAAACTACAATATGCCTTCAGCTATCATTATTATTTGTTACTGTCAACATACTAAAAATACTGAGTTTGGATGTGCGAAAGAGTCTACATTGTTTTGCTAAAATAGGCTAAACACTGCTCGTCTAGCTATGATTTGAGTCAATGAACATATAGCTATAGCATGTAGAAGACCTGTCATTTGTTCCCTATCTTCCAGTAAGATATAGCTATAGCATGTAGAACACCTGTCATTTGTTCCGTATCTTCCAGTTAAATAAATAAATGACATTAATACATTCGTTTATTTCTTCGCATATGTTGGATTTCGAACACGTTAGGAATTAATTCGATTTATAGGTTAATTCGAACACGTTGCGGGTTACGGGTTAGGAGTAGAATTGCAGGCATAGCAGCATAATGAAGTCCATAATGACAATGTTGGTATCATTTTGAAGTGCTGCACTATATGTTGCAAATGTTTGGCGATTGTTTGTAAATAGCCACTGAAATATTATGTGCTGAATTGAATGGTCTGAATTTCGAAGAAGATTGGTGCAGCCGTTCCCTGCTGATCAATTTATATTCGAACTATTTATACTTTCATAACCGTAAAAATGTTGCATACTACAACATACTGCTTTGTCTCATTATACACATTTATAAACTAATATAACAGTAATATTGGTGCAGGTCATATACGTACGACTATGAATGTAAAATATACGAAAAACTCCACCTATTGCTCCAGTAAATAGCTTGACCGTCTCCGTCTTTTCGTGCATCAATACCAGTCACCATTTTGTCGTGAACGGAGCTTAAGCCGTATATAACATATGTTATATACATCAGTGATGTCATCACAGTCATTCTCACTTCAATCTAGCCTGACCACGGGTATGTAATTATGCCACCGCCGTAAATGCCGGTGGCTTGTCCACGGTCGTAATGCAATATCTTATGACTCTACACATGTGAAAGATGTGATATTTTACGGAGTCACGTTAAACTTATTGTTATGAGCAAGACAGATTGTTCATACAGAATGCAGAATGTTTGGTAGCACCAATCAGTTGTAGCTCAATGTGTTGTGTACACTTCTCAGAAGTCAGAGTTGTAACACAGCATGCGATGCAATAAAGCATATTCGCAGGCCGCACAGCTGGCTAAATGATATACAAAGAAAGTGCGAAAAGGAAAACTTAGCATATACCGATATATGTATTATTCAATTTCATATTGATCTATTTTCCGTCGCCCTTGCTCAAATTTTCTTGTCGTGTTTTGTATTCAGTCAGACGTCAAGACTCAATGTAGTTTATTTATTACGTTTCCCATATGAAAATACGCAAATGTAAAGCCACAAAGCTTCTTTTCGTGCGACACATATGAATGCTGCATAAAATGCGCAGAGTTATCTTCTTCCGAAACTCACGCACGGGGACATCTTTTGAATCATGCAAATATAATGCATTGAAAAAGACATTAACTTAAACCACAACCTATCTAAGATTCATTGTTTTTTCGCGACGGACGTTCCACTTTGTATGCATGATGACTCCTCTGAAGCCAAGCATTAATCGGTAAAAGGAGAAGACGTTTTGTTGTATGGTTCATTCATATGATGGTGGGTATCACACACTTACAATTACCTTATAAAGGAGGAGGTTTCCCTGCAACTGTATTGCTGCCTGCAACTATGCTACCTATACACAATACACATATTGATCATACGACACTAGGTTGTATGAACAAGCTAAAAGGTTAACCCGGCATTGACTGGGGGCTGAACTGAACACCACAGACCGGGTGACGGCGTTAAACGCCTCCCCCTGGTTATCTTCCGAACCAATGATCGCAGCGCGACGCACAAGGCTGCATTCGAAGGCACTCATTCAGAAGAATATAAGCCATGCTCATTTTTGTTTCAATTAAAGTCACATATCAGGTCACGGTCAGGTCAAAGGTCAAATCGAGATACTTTTAACTTTCCATCATGCGGGGTGTGTAACATCCCTTAAGAGCACTTTGGGTGTTTACAGTCGCAATTGAAGACTTGGGATGGAAAGTACATTTTGGAGGTCAAAACCCACAAATTTCACTAACCTGAGACTGCCATTTTGTAGCCCTTGTTATTGCGATCTTCATCTGTTTTTGGATTGCATTTTGCTTTTTAAATTGCCTTTGTACGATCTGTTAAAGTTTAGTTAATTTTTGTTTCAAAATCATGTGTAGTGACGTCACTAAATTCACTATATCTAAAAAATAGAAAGATGAAATTGATTAATTTTTGCACAGAAGACGTCAAATTACTGTAATGAAGGTAACCAAAGTCTCACGTTAAATGCACTTATTGTTTTTGAGTTGTTACGAAAATTTGTCAGGGGTGATAAGCGCCCCAGTAAATCCCGGATTAAATGAATGCTATCACAACGAAATAACTTGTATACACAACAGCCGTTTTCACGATGGATTATTTTGCGCGAAATGTTTTAAACATCTTAAGATGCTTTGAAATGTTTTAGTATGAATGTTTTTGGATACGATATATTCCAAGAAAAATTAGTTACTGATTTAGGCGATATTATCATTATTCAAGAGTTATGGAAACATAAAATGAGCTCATTACAAGATCATGATACAAAATTGTTCGTTTCTAAAGAACATATGCGTCTAGAGTCCGTTCGTTCAGTTAAGCATATCGCCATATAAGTTACTCAATCTGGCAGCGTCATAGATCACAGGTCTACCTTTGCATGGCGCAATAATGCACTAGAAACGATTCACTGGAGGCGAGTCCATTATGAGTAAAGGGGAGTTTGCTTTGTTGAGCGACCAATAGCGTGCCCGAGACTGTTATGTTTCGAGATGTTCTGAAAAGTGTCAGTAGGTGAAGATCACAGCTAACCTATACATAATTATCTGCTAGTTACCACCAAACCGCAATTTTGTAACATACTATATTCTTACCAACATATTACACAATTTTGAGAGACATTTCAAGACAAACGTCGCTTGCAAAAGTTGCGTAGTTATGAAAGAATAAGTAGTTATACTAAAACTTTCATACGAAAACATTTCAAAACATCTTAAGATGTTTTAAAACATTTCGCGCAAAATAATCCATCGTGAAAACTGCTACTGTAATTTATCAAAATTACGCTAACACTTCCCAGCTCTGCTTGTCAGGTGCATCACTACGTACTACAGCTGGAATACGTTGGTTATGTTATATGTAGATGCATTGATTGCTGCGCTCAGTGTGACGTCATACGTTGAGCAATGCTAAATTAATTCATTTATTTGTTTATTTCTGAAGATCGACGACAGGATGGACTCATTTGACAGACCAAGTCAAAGTTTAACCCTATTCCTGGAGGGATGAAAAGTATACGAATCTGTCGGGGGGGGGGCTTATTCGACCCCCCCCTTCAGATCTCGGCTGCCATAAGAGCTAGAAACATGAAACTTGGTATGTGGTTAGGGTCGACAAATAACTCGATTTTTTAAAGCTTTGGTGACCTTGAGTCACTATCTTCAAGGTCAAATGACGTCATCAAAAGTTATATTTGTATAAACATGATATTTTCAGGAAACCTTGCCATTATCTCGAAAATTATGGCAGCTAAGAGGAATTATAAAAAAGTTATGTAAAGCTGTTTTAATTGTCTTTCGCTAGTTAGACATCAGAAACGACCTCAGGTCAATGGTTTAGGCTGTAGAGGTCAACAAATGTTTTAAAACAAAACATCAAAGGTTTGTTCGTTAACCCGCGCGGCGTAGGGGGGGGGTAAATATTACCCCCCCTCCCGTATTTCCGCAATAACTTAGAAAAACCGTAACAATACGACGTCAAAGTTTCAGTTCCTATCCAGCATCAAGTTGAGTTCTACCTAAACATTCATCGAAAACAGTGAAAACTCTTGGGAGATTAATGACGTTTTGATGACGTCTTGTCATGCCATTTATTGGGTGAATAACGATAAATGTTTGAAGCATCGAGAAAATAGCTTGAAAAGCAAATCGCAAACGCAAAACTGAATAAGAAAGGAAAATTTAATTTCTCTACAAGATGGCAATTTCGGATTTCCAAAAATTTTGGGGTTTTTGAGCCCCAAAATCCAAAAACTGATTTTTCAGAATTTAAAAAAAATACAATTTCAAAGGTATCTAAAAAACCGGATATATATATGAAGAACCAAGTGTAATGAATACCCAGACCAAATTTCAATTAATAGATTTCGTTTTTTCAGTGACTGATTGCTCTCCCAGATAAGTAGGTAATTGACGTCCATTTTTTCCCCCAAAAAAAATTAACCCCCCCGTTTTTTTTTGGATTTTTTACTTTAGAACAGATATATAAATGTCTTTGTTTTATGGAGGAAAAAACTAACTACAATCATGCATTTTTTTATTCATATTAGGTTCAGTTTCAGTTTTGACCATTAGATGACTGATCTTGACCTTTGACGGGGTCAAGTTGTTAAAAATGACTTTTCTATCGATTCTTACGCTGCAAAATACCCCTAAAAACATGCTGTCACAAGGCTTGTATTTGACATCTTTTGTGACAGTGACCTTTTGTGATGAAGCTTGACCTTGACATTTGCATGCAATTTCACTTTTACTATGCATAGATGTATCACACCTTTGAGAGCTTTGATGTGCATTGACAGTCTTAATCAAAGGATTTAATGAAGTATTGAACCATTAACTCAATTAACTCGAACTTTCATATGACCTGACCGTGACCTTAATTTGACCTCTTGACAAAATTTCGGGTATTGCATTCGATTCAGTTATTTGAGAAGCTTCGATCGCCGCTTTGCGCGTCTCGCTGCGGTTATTGGATTCGGAGATAAGCGGCGGGGGTGGTAATATTTACCCCCCCTACGCCGCGCGTTCGGCGAGAGACCCCTACGCCGCGCGGGTTAATAACTTTTTATCTAAAACATATAGATCACTTATTCTGATACCATCGTGTTTCTCTCGTCATTGCGGTTTGAATCATACCAGTTTTGTCAAATCTTAAATTTGAACCCGGGTCAAGGTCAATGTCAAGGTCAAGGTGGCATTACTCGGTTAAGCTGCATAAAAAAGATGCCTATTGACGATACAAACGTTTTGAGTTCATTTGCAAGTCCCTATGGTGTTTCTGTCACGAGTTATTGATAAAAAGGGTTCGTGACCTTGAATGACCTTTTAAAAGGTCACTAACTAAAAAAATTCTCCTTTTCATCGAGAAGGGCCTAAGTTCACATGACACTGAAATAATTGGATTGATACAATGTGTTAAATCATTGTTTTTCATTTTTTAGCATATATTTATATTGGAAGGTTAGAAATTGACCTAACATCAGGTCATCAAATATTTAGATATCAACCTGAAACTGTAAAAAATATTAATTGGCATGTTTTATCTTACATATGTTCCGGGTTTTTGAAACGTCTTGAAAATAATAATACAATTGTATCATTTTGTGAGATTTTTTTAAAAAAAAATCGGATTCAAAATAAAAATTTGGAAATTTCGATATTTCCATCTGAAAGAACAATCAATTCTCTACCGATATCTGTGTTCGCTTACACTTCCCTTCAACACACAACTCTCGACGAGTGCTTAACCATGCACATATTTTGTGTCAAAACAGCCGAACACGCCCCCCTAAAAACTGTCTCGGACCCCCTCCTAATGGTGTAATTTGTGAAAAAAGTGCACCATGCGATGGGCAATGAAATTATAGGAAAAGTCAGCAAGTTTGAAGATATTGGGTTGAGTTATGAATGAACTGTACGCGAAAAACCTCAAGGGGGGCCGATTCGCCCCCCCCCCTTCCGACGCTCGACAGTAATAGGGTTAAAACGAGGTTTAGATCATAATCCTACAGAGCAGAAATGACACGTTTGGCGTTTGCTGCACATCTCACCACCCACCGGTGCTGTGCAGAACCTAAGAACCATCACCACACCTCCAGAGTTAGAGTTACAGGTAACCACCCACTTTGTAAGGCAAAACAGACTTGGCAGCGGCATGCTCCAGTGATTTACATGCAGTTGGCGTCGCCGCGTGATTTCGTCATCTGGCTCGCTATTGTCCACCAGCATCGTGATAAGTTGCACCCTCGTTCGGTTCTGCAGCTTGCATCTTTCATGAACCGGGAGGATGGTAATTGGCCACCTGGCTGCCGATGCCGCCGCTGGCAGCCAGGTGGCAGCCAGGTCACCATCGCTCGCTGGTAAGGCCGAGTTGGGGGGGGGGGGTCGTACGGTCAAACGGTCAAACAAAGCGTCGCTCACAAATGATTTGACAAGGCGATGTCCAGAAAAGCCAAAGGGGTCAAACTTATGAAGTCTCGCTCTTGATAATTATGTTTAAGATCGATAGAAGAGACATATTCGAGTTTAGTTGGAGAGGGATGCATATACAAATAACTTTAGTTGCGATGATTTTCAAGTCGATGCCACAGAAAGTATCCATCAGAGACTATAGGACGGTAGTGGGGATATATCAGAAGGTTGCAGGACAATTCTTTCTTATATACAAATAACTTTAGTTGCGATGATTTTCAAGTCGATGCTTCAGAAAGTATCCATCAGAGACTATATAACGGTAGTGGGGATATATCACAAGGTTGCAGGACAATTCTTTCTTACACGGAAGGTTTCGTGGGGGTAATCGTTTGGTTATTTATTTATTTCTTAATATCGCCGACGGGATGACCCATTGATGGACGAAGTCAAAGATACTAAATTACTGTAAAGCCCTTTACGTCATGATGTCAAGTTAAAGGGACTGTCCCACCTTCTCAAAAGTTCTCAAATGTACGCCGCATGTGGTGTTAAGTATTAAGTAACTGCTGCCGAACACGATTATGACATTTGTTTCTCACAAACAGTGCTCAATTTGATACAAAAGTTAAGTTTTAATATTTGGGCTGATTACGTCATAGGAAGGAATTTCGGGAATAGAGAAAACCTTCACGCTGCCATATGTACCGCTAATGTATGGCCAATGTAAAACAAGTCGACTATCATCAACATTTAGTAAGGAGTGACGAACACGTCATTCGGCTCAGGGTTCCACCGTTTCAAATTAACTGGACTGGGATGTTACAGATGTCAAACCAAAATCAAATACTTTGCGATATTCGACCTTAGGTGGTTGTTAAAAACTTATACTTATACATAATTGCAATGCCTAGCACGGAAAATGGCTATCTCAACTCAAATATAATGTTAAGGTGGGACAGTCCCTTTAATGTCAGCCTCTCTGTGACTATGGCTATAATTTCACGCTTTGGGTAACATATTTATACGTGCTACAACAGCGGTATGTATTGCTATCATCAGAAAAGTAACACAAATTATCTCCTTAAACTGCAGCGAATGTTCCAACACACAGCTTTGATTTCAAAAGTGCCAATCATTCGAGAAATGGACTATCAAAGATACAGCCCAACTAGGCTGTCATGACTTACATATACTCGGCCATTTGCGCATTGTGTGGCCAGGAATAGAGCAACACAAGCGGTAAGTGCGCGGTCATTATGCTACCATCTGAATCTTATGGCAGTTCGTTGGAGCACAAAGACAGGCTGTTACAGCCGGCAGCCGCCACAAGTTAGTTGGCATGCTCCCATTATCTACACGTAAACAGTAGCTAACCAAATAAACTGCTTCATGATATAACAAATGTGTTATAAGCTTGGGAAACGTCACATTAACAACGACTAAGCTGCTTCGTCCATAACAATTGTTAGTTACAACTATAATATTGCATTTCCATTGCAAATATTTATTGCGAGAACCAATCTTACTGGATGAGTTTTTAATTTAATTTCATGATCGTAGAAGCAGTGTTGAATTCAGTTCAGGTCCCTATAGCCCATTTTGAAAACCATCTGAATCGCATCTCCTCGCTTCTCCATTACATACGTGGTGCCAGTTTTGGTGGCAGCTCAGATAATACAGCACATTTGCACCAAACATATTGATGAAAAGATGCCTATAGTACCTATCATGTATGCCGTTAAACGATTGCTTCCGCTTACATCACCGATCATTTTGTACGGAGCATGTATGGATTATAAATCATCACGTAATGGGTTAGCCGAATGCCAGAGAGCATGAAACATGCAACGAAGTTGAGGTAGCCCTAAGCTGCTAATGAGACCTTCTATCAAGCCCTACTGAATTCAACTTAGTGTCATTTCAATCTCAGGTCAGGTCACAGTGACGTCACAAACCAGTTGTATTAGCCGTTTTCACGATGGCTTATTTTGCGCGAAATGTTTTAAAACATTTTAAAATGTTTTAAAATGTTTCAGTAGTAGCCACTTTCATGATGGACTAATTTGAGAAAAAAATATTTTAACCCTCGCCGTACGGGACCGTAGGGCGAGGATTAAATCATTTCTCGCAATTTAGTCCATCGTGAAGACGGCTACCACCAAAACATTATAAAACATTTTAAAATGTGTTAAAACATTTCGCACAAAACAAGCCATCGTGAAAACGGCTATTAACATAATTTCACAGCCCATTGTAATGAATGCAGAATGTGTCATGACATGATCTGTTTTCTTTGTATCTCATTTTTTTTTTAATGTAGCTACAAAAGTTACTAAGGAAAATCAATTATGTGTGTATGTTTTTTGAGAGGTCATTTCGGTCATGTGGTTTAACCGATTTTCATGCAATATTCTTTTTGAGCTAAAAATGCACTGGTCTTCAATAATATCAAAATTCAAGTACCGATATGAAAAACTATAAACGTATTTGGGGTATATAAATTATGTGAATTTTCTGATAACAAATATATGTTTTTCGTGATTGTTTGAGACGATGTGAACATCACATGTATAGGCATAATTTCCTTTACTTTATTAGCCCGAGCACCACTAGGGTTGTTTGAACACCTCCCCTGTTGTTTTATCAAGATAACGAAAAAACGGCTACGCTTAGCGCCGCCAAATTGGCATAACTTATCATTCATCCTTTCCACACACTTTGATACAATTGTAATTTGGTTTTTGATTAGGTCAGGTCACCAGGTCAGGTCAAGTGACCCTACCTACCAACAAGTTTGCAGTTGTGCCATGACCACAGATTGCAAGGGATTTATATCAAACTTTTAGGATTGCCTGAAGCCATCGGTATCTACAAAATGGTAATCTCGGATTTGAAAATCGGTGACCTGAGTTACGGTAATTTTGTCACCTTCCATTAGAAGTCAATGGAGAAATATTAAAATGCATCCTATTTCGAGGATATCAGTTGACGTTCTGATTAATGTTATCATAGGATATTATTTATGATCCAAATGCAGTTTTCGTTCAGTGACCCATACGCGGTCATCTAAGGCCATCCGAGGTCACCAACACTTTGCTGTCAATAATTCTCGACATAATGCAGATAGAGAAGTTAAGTTTTCACCAATGTGTTTGTCTCGTAGAGAAACGTCTCCTAATATGCAACTTTACCTACGTGGGTCACCACTTGACCTTGACCTGAGGATATCATTTTTAAGTTGATCTAGCATGGTACAAATTAATAACTCCTAAAGCGCCTTGACGAGACAAACACGATTGTGTAAACAGTATTGTGTTATCTTTATTAGGTTAAAAATTATCAGCGAAAAACGTAATGCCAAAAACATTTTGACTTTTTTTACCTCCAAAGCCTCACATCTGAAGACATCTTGTCCATTGAAAATTGAAATGACTGCTGATTGCTTCTTTTCGTTTGTTTCTAGCTTGCATAGTTCCCAATATATATATATATGGCGTTTTCTTGAGCGAGGTCATAAAAAATGAAAATTTGGCCTGTGGCGACCTCTGGTGACCTGAACTTTGACTTCAGCGAACAAAAATTGAAATAGTTAAACAAAAAATGATAAAAATTCGAACAGGATGCTGGTTTCGGTCTTCAGCCCATAGGAGCCGAGTTCGAAGGGAGGGGTTCAAACACTCCCCCCTCCCAGTAGGGTGCGGAAAATCCCGAGGCCCAGTGGGGCGCGGGGTAAATGTAGTATATTGCGCATAGGTGAAACCAGGGCCTTGTTTCACCAAACGTACCAACTCCGTCGTAGATCGTTATCGTAGATCGTTATCGTAGATCGTTATCGTAGATCGTTATCAACTCCATGTGGACCTACGATCCTTACCTACTCCAGGTCACAATAAACTCCGGCGTTAGTGACGACGTGCGTAACTAACGACTTGGAGTTGGTCTGGCCGATGCGCTGTCAAAGCCATGCAACTTTTGCCAAATGAAGCAAATAATTATTATAATTTTCAGTCAGGAAATTGTTTTGAAAAATATTTATGTGTTTGTTTTACTAATTAACTTATATTATTTATAAATTGATTTAAATTGTATATTTTTAAACACCTTGCTGTTGCTTGCACTCGATCACGGCGTCTATGCGTCAATATATATATCAATTGCTTGAAGTAGGTATGCATCGCATGAAAGCATAAGTTATGCATGGCTATGAGAAATTACCCTGGATTGGCCACTGAGCGACATAATTGTGACGGACGACAGACAGGGAGACCTCCGGCTCCGAGCGGCGCTATTTTTAGTAGGTGTAGGCGTCGATCACGTGACCAATGCTGATTTAGATTGGATAAAGCTACACGAATAACCATATAGATTGATTTGGATTTGATTATATATAGATTTTGAAAAAATAGATTTGCATATTTGGTCAACGCACATATATGTATATTTTTACTGAATCCAGTACAAAGCTTCCAGGATTGGACCCAGGAGTCACGTGACCGAATCAGATGACCACATCCGTTGATGTTTTGGTTTGATGGGCATCGAAACGCGTAAGTTTGCTCCAGGTCCAGCTGCTCTTGCTTTGAAAGTACAGTTAAGTTGCTTAAATCACGTACAAATATTGGTGTACAGAATCCTTGGAATGTAAGGATCATTTTGGTGTGCATGTTGCTGCTATAAATGCAT
>VOPJ01009949.1:0-27145 GCA_014673585.1 Semibalanus balanoides
CAGGTAAAATCTGGTGGCGCCGCCCCTGGGTCAGACCAACTTTATAAACAACTACGCAACATAAACGTAACTTGGCGTGTCTTGGCGGCGCTTAAAGGGACACTGCCACCTTAACTTTACATTTGAGTTGAGATATCCATTTTGAGTGCTTGGCAATGCAATTATGTATGGTAGAAGTTAAAACAACCACCGAGGTGAAATCACAAATAAATTTGAGCTTGATCTTGACATCTGTAAAGAATAAGTCCATAGTGTATTGGTACGTAGACCCGGAGCCGATGTCGTCATCTCTCTTTAATAAATGTTGATAATAGTCGGCTTGTTTTACATTTGGCCATACATTAGCCATACATTTGTCAGCGTGAAGATTTTCTCTATTTCCCGAAATTTCTTAATATGACGTCATCAGCCAAAATATTAAAACATAACTTTTTATGAAATTGAGCGCTGTTTGTGAGAAACAAATGTCACAATCGTGTTCGGCAGCAATTATTTCATTTTTGGCACCACATGTGGCGTACATTTAATAACTTTTGGGAAGGTGGCAGACGGCAGTGTCCCTTAAAACGCCTGGACTAAGCGTCCCGAGTTGTGGGGCGGCACAGCCTATCAGTACAGAAGGCGCCAGCGGCACAGTCTAACAGAGCAGTGTAACTGGACCACTCATAGTGTTGAAGCCAGGTATCTGGTAAATGAAGAAGACAAAGCATTTGCACTACACTGTACACTGTACAGTGTACATACGGTACGGTGACGATCGAGCATTATAATGGCTGCTCACCACCAATCATCACCACCAATCATCACCACCAATCATCAGTCATCACCACCCATCATCGCCACCAATCATCACCACCAATCATCACCACCAATCATCACCACCAATCATCAGTCATCACCATCAATCATCGCCACCAATCATCACCACTAATCATCACCACCAATCAATCAGTCATCACCACAATCATCGGCCACCAATCATCACCACTAATTCATCCACCACCAATCATCAGAAATCACTCAGCCGCACCAATCATCACCACCAATCATCACCACCAATCATCACCACCAATCATCAGTCATCACCACCAATCATCGTCACCAATCATCGCCATCAATCATCACCACCAATCATCCACCACCAATCATCACCACCAATCATCACCACCAATCATCACCACCAATCATCACCACCAATCATCACCACCAATCATCACACAATCATCAACCACCAATCATCACCACCAATCGATCACCACTATCTCAGTTTCATCACCACCAATCATCACCACCAACATCACAAGCGGTTATCGTCACCAATCATCACCACCATCATGCACCACCATCATCGCAACCAATCATCGCACCACTATCACACCACCAATCATCACACCAATCATCACCGCCATCACTTCACCACCAATCATTAGTCATCACCACATCATCACCACCATCAATCACCACCAATCATCAGTCCATCAACCACCAATCATACCAATCATCAGTCATCACCACAATTCACCACCAATCATCACCCACCAATCTCGCCAGCAATCATCACCACTTATTCATCACACCAATCATCACGCAATCATCACCACCAATCATCGCCACCAATCATCACCACCAATCATCGCCACCAATCATCGCCACCAATCATCGCCACCAATCATCGCCACCAATCATCGTCATCACCACCAATCATCATCACCAATCATCACCACCAATCATCACCGCCAATCATCACCACCAATCATCAGTCATCACCACCAATCATCACCACCAATCATCACAGCACAGATGACCGTTGGTTTAGTACACACGGAATGAAGTTAAATGCCGACAAAACCCAGATGTTAGTGCTAGGAACTCCAGCTATGTTACGCACTATGCCCGAGGTTAGGATCCGTTTCTGGTGCGCAGACATCACTGACAGCCAAAGTGGTGATGACCTAAGGACTCGAAATGGACCGCATCTAAACTACCAGCCCCAACATAGATCGGCTTACAACAGCGATGTAACGGTGCCCTGATCGCACTGAGTCACGCCCGACACGTCATCCCCCGATCCGCACTCAAGCCCATGGTGCAATCGCTTGCGGTGTCGATTGTCCGTTACTGCATATCTTTATATGGAACATGCGGCGAGACCCAGCTTCACCGAGTGCAGAAAATTATTAATTTCTGTGTCCGTGTTGTATGCGGTAGGCGCAAACGTGAGCATGTGACGGATGCGTTCCGTGACCTCAGTTGGTTCGATGCCAGGGAACTCGTTAGGTACCATCGATTGTGTGCTGTACATGACGTAATGGCAGGCCAGCCAGAGGCTATGGTGGCTACCTTTGGACTGGCTGCCAGCCAGAAACACGACCACGATACCAGGCAAGCCGGTGATATCACGTTGCCGCGCATAAGGACTGAAGCCGGGCGACGCAGGCTGTGTTACGGTGCTGTGCAGGACTACAACCAACTGCCTATTGCGACCCACCATGCTGGCTTCCGGCAGCGCCTGCGCGAGTTTATTCTGCGCCAGACGTAGACTGAGCAACCCGACGCGATGTGCGCNACCCGACGCGATGTGCGCTGTTCTATCATTATCTGATGCTGCGTGTTCCTGTCCGGCTGGCACTCGGGTGATTGCATTGTACACATTCCATTTTTGTTTTAGTACAATGACTCGCAAAGGCGAAAAGCCACACATGTTGTGGACCCATTGTTTAATACACTGTCTGTCTGTCTGTCTGTCTAACTCGGTTCCTATTGGGAGTAGCCGGAAAAAAACGTTATTCGATAGCTCGTCGAAAATCATGTCAGAACTACTTCTCTCATTTTTGGTTCTGGTCAATATGGAGGTTATTATAGGCCATCAAAGGTCAGATTTTCCGTTTTAGGGCTTTGCTCCAGAAAACGCTGCATATCTTGGGAACTATAGAACTATGGGAAGAAACAAATGAGAAAAAACGAAAGCTCTTGAAAATGTTGTTTCCACAGGTGTTCTCATTATGATCGAGCACGAAGCGCTTGCTCGTCTTTACGTGATATATGGGGAAAATCGAATTATGAGCGACCTGACCCGACACGTGGCGACGCTTTTAAGAAGCTTGTATCTTTGCAACCGCACGTCCGATTGACAAGCGGGCTTTTTTGCTGAGTAGCCCCATCCAACAAATCCTGTTTAAAAAAATAATAAGTGGTCCTTACGCCGCCTTCTTTAAGCCGGTTTTTGCGATATCATTCAAAAGAGGCAGTGGAAAAAGGAAAAAGGTTAAGGAAAGGATCGTCGAAACTTTTAAAACATTTTAAAATGTTGTAAGAAGTTTCGCACAATAATCTTTTATGAAAATGGCTATTGGCTCAGATTTTGAAGTTACTATTTTTCAGTTCAGATTTGCGATTTTGTGCTGTCATGAGCTGCATGAAACCATGGGCGGATCCAGAGGAGGAGCCACGAGGTCATGCCCCCCTCCCACCCCACCACCCAAAATGGGCGCAAATTTGACACATTTCCTGAGATAATAGGAAGTCTAAGCAACTTTTACAAATAAAAGTTTGTTTTAAATTAGTAACTATAAGTAAAGGAAATCCGATAAATTTTCAGCACTATGCGATTTTTTTATTTGGCCACCCAAACTGACCAAAACCACTCGTTCTAGATCCGTTTATGTTTGAAACCCTGTGCAAAGTGAGCATAGCAATGCATTTTGCATTAGTTATAGGTATAAAGCACAGGGTAGCTATGCCGCTGCGACCCCATTGGCCGAGTTGTCTAATGACGGCGGCCATATTGGTGATCACAAGAGCAGTCGGCGCCTGTGTTAAAGGATAGGCGGAGCGGGCACCATAGGCTTGACATTTTACATATATGTGAGCCGAACTACTTGGTGGTAGCGCAAATGGCTTGCCCCACAATGTTACCAAACTGGAATTAGAATAATTCTAGGCAAAATATTTTTTTCGTGGCAAAATAAAAATGAAAAGTCCATAGATCATTCTGCATTCAATTTGAACCAGTGAGTGGTTAGTCATTATTGCTCGTACGATCAGTAGTTTCGCTCAATTATATTGTAAAATGTCACGCCTGGCGTGCCGCCCGCCCTATCCTTTAACACAGGCCGCCGGCTGCTCTTGTGATCACCAATATGCCGCCGTCATTAGACAAGTATTCCGGCCAATGCGCCTTCCATCTCTATAGAGTTCAGTGGTATAAAGCTATAAAAAAAGCATCCCAAATCCATCCGGCAACGATAAATAACTATCGGTGTAATTGAGTCGCAGTAACAGTATTATTCGAGCGATATCCTGTCGCATTAATCCAGCTCGTACATATCCAATAGCTCGAGGCATTGCGACCACCATTACTGAATCCATGGTTTACTGTCACCGTCATTTATACCCCCAATATAAGAATCGGGAAGTCTATGCAAAGGGAACCATTTGAAGCATCCGCTGTTTTGCGCCCATCCATTAACCCGCGCGGCTAGGGGGGGTAAAACTTACCCCTCCCGTAATTCCGCAATAACTTTGAAACCGTAATAGATAACGACGTAAGAAGCTTCCGTACCTTATCGCGATCAATTGGAGTCTTCCAAAAAAAAAATCATTGAAAAAAATGAGAACTTTGGGAGATAATGAGTTTTGATGACGTCATGTCATGCCATTTTTGGTTGTAATAACGATAAATGTTTGAGCCATGTAGATAGGAAAACATAGCTTTTAAAGCAAATCCGCAAACGCAAACCTGTATAAGAAAGGACAAATTTAATTCTCTACAAGATGGCAATTTCGGATTTCCAAAAGTGTTGGTTTTTGACCCCAAAAATTCAAAAAACTGATTTTTTTTCGAAATTTCACCCCCTAAAATTAAAAATTGCACAAGGTATCTAAAAGACGGAATACATATATGAGAACAATGTAGTGATATTCAGACCAAAATTTCCAAATTAATAGCTTCTTTTTCAGTGACTGATTGCTCTCCAGCATATGTATCGGTAATGACGGTATTTGTTTCCAAATTTAACGTTTTTTTGATTTGAACTTGATACAGAGTATATAAATGGTCATTTTTGTGGCTAATGAGACAAACTAATCGCTGAAACATGCATTGTTTTATTTCATATTATCAGTTTTCAGTTTTGACCCTAGATGACCGATGCTTGACCTTTGACGGGTTCAAGTTGATAAAAATGGACTGTTTCTATTCGATTCTTACGTGCAAAAATACCCCTAAAACATGTTGTCACAGGGCTTTATGTGACCTCTTGGTGACAGGTGGACCTTTTGTGACCTGACTTGACCTTGACATTTGCATGCATTTCACTTCTACTTAATGCAATAAGATGTGATTACACTTTCGAGAGCCTTTATGGTGTATGTTACGTCTTCATCAAAGGATTTTTAATTGAAGTATGAACCATTAACTCAATTAACTGAACTTTCCATATGACCTGACCGTGACCTTACATTTGACCTAACTGAAATAAAATTGGATATGCATTTCGATTCGTTCATTTGAGAGCTTTCGATCGCCGCGTTGCGCGTCTCGCTTGCGGTTATTGGTTCGGAAGATAAGAGAGGGGGTAATATTTACCCCCCCTACGCCGCGCGTTCGGCGAGAGACCCCTACGCCGCGCGGGTTAATTAACAGCTCACTGACATCCAACTAACGTACCAACATAATTGAGGTTTGATGTCTCACCAGCGCAATCTTCAGTAATTACCATATGGATTACACCGATGCATGCGTAATCTCACATAGGGGGCCGTCTTTGAGCCCTGCACTACAAGCACATGTATGTAGGTATGTACATACATACCTACTTGCTCACTATGCGATTACCGCTCCGTACACACTCTACACGTAAGCCGCTGAGGTGTTTTGAAAGCCACTTTTCATTCACGAAAAAGTGCAAACCATTTTCTTTTAAAGCTTCCAAAGACATTGTTCTGTTCCAAGATGTAATTTACATGCAAGAAAATAGAACCGAATTGGTTGTATTGCACAACGAGTTATTGCCTATTTGCAATAACTCGTTGTGTTATTGCTGTGTTATTGCTATATTAATGACATACTTATGTACAAATGACATAAGTATGTCATTTGTACAAATTTAGTCCATGGCCGAAAACTGTTTTCCCATTGATAACGTTCTTAACTTAAGCCGTGTATTAACCGGAGCGTTAAAACACTCTCAGAGGTGAAAATACATTGCAAAGCCTTGTGTCAATGAACCTGCATTGATCTCTTGAAAAAGTTGCAATGCCGCTGCATTGAACT
Source organism: Semibalanus balanoides (assembly GCA_014673585.1). Classification (NCBI taxonomy): domain Eukaryota; kingdom Metazoa; phylum Arthropoda; class Thecostraca; order Balanomorpha; family Balanidae; genus Semibalanus; species Semibalanus balanoides. The sequence goes on from VOPJ01009949.1 coordinate 6,275, forward strand.
CTGGAAAAATCGCGGAACGGCCATGCACATATCGTTTTATGCACTCGTGGCATTACATATTCAGTTTATCAACTCGCCTTCGGCCCGTTCATAAACTGAATCGTTAATGTCACTCATGCATAAAAATATAATAATGCGTCTGCAGCCATGCTTTACAATCATACTGTATGTACAGTACTGTACGTACACACATCAAATGATCATCTCTCTCTCGACCAGCGACCCTGGCAGACCGCCTCACCTTCTGGAGTGACGACGCGTGCGCGCACCATGTCGCTCTTGTTGCCCGCCAGGATGACCGACTTGTCCCGGATGAAGCCCTCGCGCCAGAGGAAGCTCAGGGTGTCCTCGGCCGACTTGAGACTCGTCCGATCCGTGATCGCGTAGACGACCACACACGCGTGGGGGTCGTACGTGGTCAGGGCGTTCTCAGCCTGGGAAAGGGTGCAGACGATTATAATCGCTCGAATGCTGACCGTTTGACAGAAGTGCGATGAGCATATCTACTAATATTTCGTGCGGTAAGGTTACTTTTAATGACATATAATGCAGCCTTTCGGTGAATGTTTTTTTCTCGCATGTCACCATGTGACGTTCGATTTATTCAAGGCAAAGTGATGGCAGTCCTGTCAGTCTTCTATGTGTGGTTCAGGAAGTTTTGAAGGAAACAAATGAAACAAAAATGCTGGTAACCATCACCAGCACAAGCAATTTATCTAACATGATGCAGTAATTGAGAGAGAGAAAGAGAACACTGCGCTGCAGTTTATTATTTACCAGCGTACGCTGTCTTGGTGATGGTTCAGTCAACTTAGCGATGTTAAATATAAGTAAGAAGTTCCACAAAATATTTGTCCTATAAGCTCCGAAGTTCCATGCCTAGCTTATCAAGGGACAAAGTATAGTTATTACAGGGATTTCGTCCAACGTCGGTCCCTTTGTGTTGAGCCCGACTGAAAGTTCGGAAGTCGAATTATCAAGAACATGTGCTGCAGAGGTTCGTCATGGCTGGCCCGATTGTGCCATGGTTTGGGCCTGGGCGGGGCCTGGCCTTTGGCCTCAACTTTTAAGGAAATACATTGGCTCTGAGAGGGCCTGAGCTAAGAATGTCGAAGTAATGCGCGCGCCTTGGAGGCCAGGTCAGAGCTTAAGAATATTTTAACCAGCAGTTTATTTCCACAGCAGCACACAGGTGAGTGATATATTATTTTTAATCCATTTATATTTGTTTATTTCTCAATATCGTCGATGGGATGACGCTGTCGATGGGATGGATGATGGACGAAGCCAAAGCTTAAAATGAAACACGATAATACACATTGAAATATGTATAGTATACAAGTGAATATGCTAGGTTAATGATTGCAAATTTTCTGAAAACACTTATATACTTAATCTGAATGGGCCGGATCGGGCATGGGCCTCAATATTACTAATATGACAAGGCGTGGACAGGGCCTGGGCTTGGTGTTCATGGGTCTTGGCTAGGCTGGGGTTGGTGTTCCCATGGCAAGCTATGATGTGCTGGCTTTATTGAAGTGCATGCAGTTAAGCTGCAGTGGAATAGATTTGCCAAGAGTGCTCGTATTTTGTCTGTTTTGCTCTGTGCTGTCTACGCTGGTGCACTATTAAGCAATCCGGTGTGATTAAACCACTATTTTAGCGAGTAATATTGCTTTTTTGGACATGCTCTACATGTTAACAGGCAATTTAGGCGTACATATTGTAAAATAGTACCTACGTAAGGACAGTATTTTACTTGTTATATACTTCATTCAAATATGAATGGTTTCCTTTACGACCTTTAAGTATACTTACAGAGGACGGCATGATGTCTTTTGCTCGAAGTGGTGGGTATTTTATCATGAATGTCAGCTGCAAATTACAGTGCTTGTCTTGTCGCAGCACCCATAAAATATTTTAGAATGGGTTGCTGGTCCTTCTCCGTATAATTGTGATGTCTTATAAACACGCGACACGTCCGCTAGGCCAGGTCCATTTATTTTTCACGTTCTTCACAAACTTGGCAAATGAGCATCTTGCTTTCAATTATATTCCTAGTAACACTGTATCTAAATTTCTACTATATTTATCATAATTATTATACTAGTTTCAAATAATTACAAATATTATCTTACATTAGCCGTTTTCACGATGGATTATTTTGCGCAAAATGTTTTAAAACATTTTAAAATGTTGTAAAATGTTTATTATTTGTTTATTAGTTTCTAGACAACCACAGGCCAGAGCCCACTTACGGCTGTAGCCATACAAATCACACACAAGGACGCACGCTCATACATTCACACACTCATACCTAAAACATGATGATGATGCTGTGAATTTTCTTCGTTTCATTCCTACGATTTTGATAAGTAAATAAATAAATATATAAATATCCCGCTACCAAACATATAAAAAAGGAAAAGTGACTAGCCAGCACCGCTGCGCAACCATGGACAATGGACATCAATAAATGCCTTCATTGTTTGCATACTTAAAAACATGCGACTTAAACGTAAATTGGGGGGTAAAAGAAATCAGCATCGTTGATTTCGCATGAATGTGTTAGCGGTGGGTAAGTGGTAGACGCGGAATAAAAAAGCTCATGCGCACCGAATTTACTCTACCACCCGCACATGGAACAGCCCAGTGTGTCGTCGTTGCGTCGGGTGGAGCCGACAGGAAAACAATAGCACTATCCTTAGCCACAAATTCTAGGCGGTCACGGAAGCAGTAGCATGAACTGACGCAATTGAACGTAATGTGAGGCGTTGAGTGAAGCGAGGGCTCTTGATGGACTGACAATTAAATGGTTTCCAGCAGTGTTTGGAGAAATAAGCCGTTTTACAGTAGCCGCTTTTTCCACGATGGACCTAACTTGAGATAAAATGTTTTAACCCTCTGCCCTACAGGTCCCTTAGACGGAGGGTTCAAACATTTTTTTTCGCAAGCTAGTCCATCGTGAAAGCGGCTACTACTAAAAAAAAAAAAAAAACATGTTTTAAAACATGTTCGCGCAAAATAATTCATCGTGAAAGCGGCTATTATATTCGTTACATTCGTTATGTACGGCCAGACAGCATTGTATTGTTGTGCTCAAAGCGTGACCAGATAATGCAACATTTGGTGCTTTGAAACGGCAGTTATATGCAGTGGTAATAATTAGCTCCTACACCTTCATCGCAATAGTACACTGCCTGCATGATGATTAAACGGTCTGATGCCAAGCCAGCTCGTACACGTCAGATTGAGTTGGTCAACTAGTGTGGCATTACTTCACACTTGTAGTTCTGTCCCATGCATGGCGCTCTGGTGCAGCAGTACAGGTGTTCTATTTGCAGCCATTCAACAATACGGCGATGAAGTTGAAGCTTCCTTTAAGGGCTGTCCCACCTATACATTATATTGAGTTGGATAGCCTTTTCCGTAGCTTGGCATGAAATTATGTATGGCTATAGAGTTTAAAACAAACCACCGAGGTCGAATCACAAAGAAAGAACAGAATCTTGAGTTTGGTATTTGACATCTCCAACAAAGAACCCTATAGTGTATTAGCATTAGGGTTCTTATCTATGTCGTCATCTCTCTTTACTCAATCGTTTGTGAAAAGTTCGACTTGCTTTTACATTTTGGCGCTTGTACATAGCCATACACTAGTCATGCATATAGCAAGCCTGAAGGTTTTCTCCTATTTCCCAAAAAATTCCTTCATATGACGTCATCAGCCCAAATATTAAAACGTTTTTTTATGAAATTAAGCACTGTTAGTGAGAAACAAATGTCACAATCGTGTTCGGGAGCAATTACTTAATATTTAGCACCACATGCGGCGTACATTTGAGAACTTTTCAAAAGGCGGGATGCAGTCCCTTTAAATTTAAATCTTGATTTTTTTGCATTATGTTATGCAATGTGTATATGGTATGAAAATGATCAAACCCTAATTTAAAAGAGAAATGGTTACTTTTTGCATTTCGAAAATCAAATTTGTGGCAAATGTAAGATTATCCGACTTATACTTATCGTGTTCATGATCGTTTTGTTGCCTCCATTATTAGAAGCATGACATATCTGGCAATTTTGTTTCCAATTTGTCGAACGATGAAAAGTGCGAATACTTACCTACCTTGGATCGTTTCTATGAAATACCAAGTTCATGGGCTACCAAAGAGAAAAACAATTTTCGCACGCCTACAACTGATTGATGAAATGATAGTTATGCTCAATAAGACCCATGTTAGCAATTAATTATGTGATGTCAACATATTTTTACGTGAATATATGCATATAGGTAAAGTACTGTAAACGAACTGCATGCATTAGGAAAGGGGGACTTCAAATACATGATTTCTATAAAATACCAAGGGTATGGGTGACCAAAGTGAAGTGCAATTGTCTTCATACAAGCTTGCTGCGGAATGCAGTTAAACATATGCTATTCTCTATAGGACTCATAAATTGAGGAAACCCTAGCCAAATTGCGTGCGTCGGCATTGTGCGGCCCGGTAACAGAACGAGGCTGGCTTCGCAGAACTCTGCTGATCGTACAAGTCAGCAGAAAAATCGCTTACGAATCCTGCTATCAGCCAGCAAAAAAAAACTTGCCGGGACAAAATCAAATATATATATATATATATATATATATATATAAGCTATAGCATTGGTTTGTCAGCCATTCGGCTGCGTGTCAATTAGGATTGTCGTGATTGATTTCCCAGCTGTTCGGGCAATATAGGATAGGATTGTCGTGATTGATTTTCCAGCTTCGTCTGGCAATATTCTGTTACTTGTGCCAGCTCTGCAGACGGCTACCACGCAGAAGCCCCCAACAGCTTAACTGAAAGTCGCATGATGGACTAAGGGGAGTAGCACAACCTTTCTTGCCCCGCGCGGCGCCGGGGGGTAAATTTTGCCACCTCCCCTTCCCGGATTTTCTCAATGACTTGAAAACTATGACATATAGCAAAATTAGTTTTTAGGAACTTTGTACTGCATCAATTTGACATCTTCTTACGAAATTGTACTAGATATCATATCATACCGTACTTTGAGAAAAAAAAATGACATTTTAATGACGTCATCTACTATACTATTTGACAAAGGTGCGTCTGTTTGTTTGTCTGTCTGTGGCCGATTGGCCGTTTTTTCCTTTGCTCACTGGTGGCAGCCTCCAACTATTGCGATTAGGATGGTGAAATTTTCATCATCGAAAGATAACATTTCCAAGCGACGTGCATAGGCAAGAAAATGTTGATCGTAGGGTGCTAGCGAGCTGCGTGGCGCGTGATGAGAGAACGGCTTTTTCTGCCATTACTTTAACACGTACAAACGTCTGAGCTAGAAATTGCGAAAAATCGCAAAAATGCTGCCATTTCCAGGTCGATATCTGGGCAACACCAAGAGTCGGATGGCATGCGACAAGCACAAAGACGTTGTAGCGAATCACTGGGCTGGCTAGAAAAAAAGCAATGTCAGTCGGGCGAGCAGCGGCGTGGCGCGTGCAAAATTAATGGCTGCACACGAAAATAACGGTTTTACCCCGATTTTCAAGATTATAATTAGTGCTCGGAAACTATGGGACATACACAGATGAGACCACCATAACTTTTAAAGGCAAAGGTACCGACTCTCAATTGCAAATTAAAATAAACGTTTTTGAGCAATATTTCGGTACTTAAATCCGCCTGTAGCATTAGCATTGCCGATTTTCGAAAATTTATTCCATTAGCTACAACGCATATCCATCAAACAATGGAGGGAGCTATTCCGATAAAAGTTAATACAGTGTAAAGCGCTATCTTTTTCTGACCAATATCCACCCAAAATATTCGTATTGACTAACATGCACGGTCACAAATTCTAAGTTTTCAATGTTATGATGACAGTCTATTTTTTCTTTCAGCGTTTATTAAAATATTTCATCAAGCTGTAAGTCTGGAGGCATTTTTCGTTGGCAAATCTCGGCATAGTAAAAAGCATGCATAGGCACAACATAAAGCCTCCATCGAGACAGAATACAAATTTAACGCATATTTAATTCTGAACTCTACATTATTGTAAAGTCTATCCGAGATTGATAAAATTAAGAAATATCGGGCTTGCGGGGACGGGCTACGGGCTATGGGGCTACTGATTATGGCTACATGCTATAACGGGGCCTACGGTCTACGGGGCAGGGACGGGCATTATGCAGGCTAGCTCTGCACTAATCAAACTTGATTACCTTCGCACTTGCGACAGCAGCGGGCACACTTGTCTATATACTATTTGACAAGGTGGCGTCTGTCTGTTTTGTTTGTTTGTCTGTGGCCCGATTGGCCGTTTTTTTTCCTTTGCTCAGCTGTGGCAGCCTCAACTATTTGCGATTAGGATGGTGAATTTTCACACGAATTAGATAATCATTTCAACGACGTTGCAAAGGCAAGAACTGGATCGTAGGGTGCATAACGAGGAGCGTGGCACGTGATGAGAGAAACGGCTTTTTTCTTCTGCATTACTTTAACCGTACAACGTCTGAGCTAGAAAATGCGAAAAAACGCACAAAATGGCTGACATTCCAGGTCCCGATATATCGGCAACCAAAGAGTCGGATCAGTATGCGACAAGCACAGACGTGTAGCGAAATCAAACGGGCCTGGCGGATGCAATGTCAGTCGGCGAGCAGCGCGTGGCGCGTGCAAAATTAATTGGCTGCACAACTAAAAACAAACGGTTTTACCCCGATTTTCACGATTACAATTAGTGCTCGGAAATTATGGGACTTACACGGATGTGACCAACATAAGTTTTCAAGGCAAAGGTACCGTCTCTCAATTGCATATGAATATGAACGTTTTTTAGGCAATATTTCGGTGCTTGAAATCTGCCTGTAGCATTAACATTGTCGATTTCAAAAATTTAATTCCATTTTACACCGCATATCATCACAAGTGGGAGGGAGTTAAGCGTAGAAGTTATACAGCTGTAAGCGCAATCTTTTCTGACCGAATATCCACCCAAAACCGTGTTCGTATTAACAAATATTCACTTAATAATTAAAGTTGTAATATAACGCTGTCAGACCACTTTTCTTTCGGCGTTATCAAATATTTCATCAAGCTTTCACAAGTGTGGATCAATTAGAGTATTTTTTTGTATTTGCTTGTATTTTTTTAAGCCCTGAAGAAGCCGCAAGGCGAAATATAGGTTTTTATTGTTGATTAAATATTTTCTTGTCTTATTTTTATGCATCATAACATGAGCAGGGCTAATATTTTTTCCAATCTTTTTCTATTACGAATGCTGCATCCAGCCATCCAATATATATAATCAATTAGAGTTGGCAAATAATCGGCTTAGTAAAAAGCATGCTAGGCACTAAACGAGCCTCTGATCGACGGATATCAAATTGACGCATATTTAATCCTGAATTCTACAATAAAGTAAAGCCTATTCGAGATTGGAGAAATTCGGAAATATTGGGCTACGGAAAATGGGCTGCGGGATACAGGCTATGTGTTACGGGCTACAGGCTACAGGCCACGGGCTACGTGGAATGAAATACGGCCTAGGAACTACGGGCTACGGGACGGCCAACGGAGAAGGGAAACGGGCTATTGGGAACCGGCTACGGGGAACGCACTTTCGAACTCGGTGACCTTCGCATTGCGGCAGCATGCGGGCCACACTTGTGGCATACCATTTGTGGTGGAAAAGCGATAAATGATAGAAAATTAGTGGACAATGGAATGTTGTTAGCAAATGGCAAACAAAAAACGCAAAAAGAAAGAAAAAATATATTTTCTTTATCCAGGCTCTCTGGGATTTAAAAAGTGGTTTTGATTCCTAAAAAAAATCAAACAAAATATTTTTCAAGATATTATAAAATCAGATTATTTACAAGAGAACCAACTGTATCCCACACAAAAAACAGATTTATCAGTAATATTTTATATTCCAGTGACTTATTTACTGTTCGATAAGCATATGTAACTCATTACGTCACTCCTTAAGTTACGTTATTTTGTCTTCTACTGACCAGACACCATTCTTCTAAAAAATTAGGCATGCTGTTTCGATTTTTTACAGAATAGCCTGAGGACTAGAAATTTGTTATGTTTGAGCAGTTAGTAAAGTACCTGCATATTATTTGGCTTTGCTGCTGCATTTCCGTGACGCTATTTTGACGCCAAACATGTCCCGCGCTGGGCTCTGAGGCTTAAGGCTCTGAGGCTCTGAGGCTTGCCGCTGGGCTCTGAGGCCATTCTGATAAGACAGGTCGAGTCACGGCTCGATTTGTTGTAAAAGAATGGCTTCAGATACATCTAAACGAATGTCATTCTGTATGTATGAGATAAACTGGTCTAGAAACATGCTTTGTTGAATGAAACTAATCAATTTCAAACCTTATATGTCCTGATCAAGACCTTTGATGGTGTCAGTTTGTAACAAAATGTTTACTGCTATCGAATTCTACGCGTAAAATAACCACTAAAACATGTGTCGCATGACTTCTGTATACCACTTGGTAACAGAAACCCTTTTGACCTGATCTTGACCTTGACATTTGCTTACAATTTCACTTTTACTTAATGTATGATATGCAGTATACCTTTGAGAGCACTTTTTGCGAAAATAGTCTCAATCTAAGGCTTTGGATAGAATGTATGGCCCAAAAACTCACATATATCAATTTTGACCTTTGACCTGACGGTATCCTGACATGTGACCTTGTGTTAAGAATTTCGGGTATGCATTATATTTTCCGCATTGAGGTATATAAATTGCCGCCTTGTGCGTCTCGCTGCAGTCATTGGTTCGGAAGATACGAGGGGGTAAAATTTACCAACCCTGCGCTGCGCGTTCGGCTGGAGACCACCATGTCACCGCGCGGGACATATCACTCATTGCCTTTGTGTCTAACCTAGTACCTGTGAGAATAGCTAAAATCGCCACCTCGTTTTGTTTTGGTGGGCCTTGCCTCAGTCATGTGAGCACACAGTCAGCTGACTGTACCGTGGCCCAAGGCCAGTCTGTTTTTGTATCGCCCGCTGTCGCACTGCTCCGTACAGCCGGGCCGCCAAGACTACAAGTTTATGTGAGCAACCGACGTTCTACTTGTCACGATCGTAACATGGCGCGGTCGGTAGGACACGAACCTACGCTCCCAAAGGGAATCTGATTTCCTTTGGAAATCAGGAAATCAGAAATGATTTCAGATGGAAATCAGAAATCAGATCAGATGAAAAACAACCTACTGGTGCAAAAGTTGCGTGGATGGTTGGATGGAATGGATTGAAGTTCTTCAGACTTGTTTTACTGTCGCAGTGTCGGTTAGACACTCACCGTTGTGTTGACTCTCTGCTTGTGTAAATCCTACTTGGCTTCCTGTCGCTGTTTCGGCCGTTTGCTCATCACAACACTTTGTGTGATGAAGTTAATGAAAGGCGCAAGGGCTACGTAGTTGGGTAACAAGCCACTCAACTTGCATGTAAGATACACAGCGCCCCTCATTGCGAGGCCATCGACGTCATGCCATTAATCCGATGAAAGCACCAGCAAACAGAGCTGGCCAATAGCTTCGCAGTTGGCGGGTGAAATCAATGGCGTTTTTTAGCTTAAGCGTACGGTAAATGGGGAGACTGAACGGTTACATTTCCAAAAACCATACTTTAGTTTCATACCGCAGAAAATAATGTCGCTTTACAGTGTACACGTGTCATGTTCAGTGGCTCAAAATGGCCGATGGTTGGCGACAGTAATAGAACACTGAAGAAAAGCATGGCGTCTGGAAAGTCCGTCGGCGCTCAAGTCTCAGTTACGCTTTCTACAAAAGCCTGGAGGTATAATCTATAGCCGCAGGCGCTCACTTACTTTGATTCTGTCAACATCTGGATGACTGACAAAAACTGACGCATGACAGAGAAGTAATATGCAATGCTGGAGATTATTTAATAGTAAGGAAGCCTGAAGAGCATTTCACATTTTTTTTAAATGACGAGAGCAGCATAAAACAGAGTGGAATATAGGTAGTGTTAATTTTAAATGGATCTACCTGGAGGAAGAAACTTCAAACAATTTAGCCCTATTTCCTGCAGGTGGCCAGAATTACGTTAACCTTATTCCTGGCGGGTAATTACGTTAACGTGCGAGGGGCAGATTCTGCCCCCTCCCAGATATCTCGATAACCACTCAGGTGATTTCGATGTATTCAATTTGTCATCCATTCAATTTGTCATCAAAAGATATTTATTTTTAGACCCCTGAGCTTCTCCACAGGGTAAAAATACAAAAATGTTGGATGCTCTATGAAAGGTCATTGCAATCATGTGGTACGCCGATTGTAATGCCCAAAACATGTGTTTGAGCGTTAAATATACTGGCCTTCAACATATCGAAAGACAAGTACTAGAATAAAAAATCATAGACGTATTCAAGCAGAGCTAAAAAATCGCTCCGTTCTACCGGCGCCACCGACGACCAGCGAGCCCATCTATACGGACATATTTCGACAACCAAAAATGTATCCCCGTCATATTACAGCAGTTTGGAATCAAGCCATCTTTCATCCGAAAAACTGCAGATTGGTACGCATGTTTCATTCTCATATGTTAGAAGATAAATAACTATATTTACACTTGCATGCTGTTTTGTACCTACTCGCTATGATCACTTCTAGTAGGATCACACCATCTAGCAGGAACATGGGAACCGTGGGGGCAATGGGGGCAACTCGACCCCTCAACTTTGAACCTGAGGAGATGACGCCCCCAACTTTGGAGCTACGTGTCGGCCCTCTCCCGTCTTTTACCATGAACTTTTAACTCTGAAGCAGATCACAGAAAATTTCTACGGAAATTTGTTTATGTTTTGTAGAACAAAGGTGCAGTTTCAAGCAAAAATGAAAAATGCATTGAACTTGGAGCTGGGTTTGCACCTTTCCATCTAAACAGAGATTGAGTTTGTAAAACAGTGCATTTAACTATCGTAGGCCTACACATTTTGATTTTAGTTCCTGCATCTTGTGTTTGAAGATCTGAGACTCGTTTTACTTAGAGATTGTATTGTATTGTATTGTATTGTATTAAACAATTAAACACTCCCATTGTAAAAATGGCTTTTCCTGAGTGTCGGGTCAGAAGGATTAAGAAGATAGAACATGTTTAAACAAACACTCGGTATAACCAGCATACAATAAGATCAATGAATATAAAGAACACACTAACTATATAAAACAACTCATAAAACACGTCCACAACCGACACACACACACACACACACACAGCAACAACCACACAACAACACACACACACACACACACACACACCACACACACACACGCAGTCATCCACTCATCATGCTCGCTATCACACAACTAAAAGTTCTGAAACTGCGTGCGCGCTGTAAAGCCTCCAGGGATGAGTCGCGAACCGTCCAGCGGGAGGTGGTTGTTACAGTTGTGCCGTACAGAAAAGAAGGCGCCGCCTGCCCACTGAGATTCCAGATCCTGAAGCATTTTGCTCTGAAGAATCCAGGAGGATCCCAGATATTCATGCATTTTACGCAGAGGGATCCACTGGAATCCAATATCTTCATGTATTTTATACCGATAGATCAACATTCAACAGGGATCCTAGATCCAACTTTGGAATCCAGGCACAAGGCTGCTCGTAACCAGTATTGTCCTGAACGTGGATCTGCCTATAGTTCATGCGAATTCAACTCAGGTCTTTGGGATGACCAGTTGGGATGTCTTAATATTGACACATTGTTGGACTGATTTGGCCGATTCTTTGATGTTATAACAGTTGTCTTGCAAGGTTTCATTTTCTAAATTACTCTGACTGTGTATCACTGAAATAATGTTGTGTATTCCATTTCAGATTAGATTGAGACTAACCACTTTGCAATAGCGTCATTATACTGAAGTGGAAAACAATATTGACGCATATTTCCATTGAGGGTTCCTTACCAGTTACCAGCCCCCAACGAATGAGATCGATTTCCTCAGCTCGCTGGCTTTATCTGACCTTGCACGCTACCGCGTCAGCTGCATGTCTTCCCTACCAGGAGAAATAGCGAGCACCATAGTGCCTCCAGCCTACCTTGCCAGGGCGGATAAGATTTTAAACCCAGCGCTCTCCCGACTGAACTGCAAGGACAGACCATAAAGTAAAGGTTTATATACTATTTTGTGCACGACACTTCATCATATAATAATTGGTTTAAATACAAAGACCCATTTTGGCATCATTTTGGGGGCATCAAATATCCACACACCTTAGCAGATGCTTGGAAGTGTTTTACACGTAATCTTATTTTAATTTTGCTGCAATCGCTGCGCCTGTGGCGAAACATTTCCTTGAGGTGATGGTGTAACTCTGTTACACCATCTGTTTACCAGTAGGTATCTATGGCAGCCGCCAACAACATCGTTTGACCGCCTCAGCTCGCAAATGCACTGCAGTAAATCGTTCTTGCTAACAACTACAGAGCTTAGACCGGTTCACCGTCCCCACAGCAGAACCATGCTGAGTTTTGGCCATTGTGTGGGAAAACATGCAGACAGGGAACTAATGTTCAAGCGATTCACGTGAAAAATACCATACAATTGCTAGTGCAATTCACCGACCCTGATAACTGTAAAACACAGCTCGGAAACTGTATGTTCGAAGCATACAGCACGAATGTTCATTCCACCACAATTTTGCACATTTTGTCATATTTTTGCTAGGTTCAGGGAGAGCATAGGAGAAAAAAAGACCAATGAGCAGGTACTGACTTCGGAACAGAAAATGATTGACCTTTTCGTTCAATTCAGTTCCTAATAAAGAAAAAGGCAAGTGCATATCTTCATTGGCGGATCTAGGATTTAGTTTTTGGCGCCATGGGGGGCATCAACCCGAAAAAGTTTATAAAAAATCGGATTTTGCTCCCTTATGCATTGCTAGAGGTTTTAAGATAAACTTTCTTTAAAAAGATGCGTAGATCTCCTTCTAGATCAGAAAATGTGTACATTTGCGCCAATTTCAGGCGGTTTGGGGGGCATTTGCCCCTGATGCGCCCCCCCCCTGGATCCGCCAGTGCATATCTTCACTACAGTTCAGCCAAAAACGCTGACATTCTTCTACTGCGTGACGATGAACCGGCTTATTATATTGCATTGCTCTGTATATCGAGAACAGATATGCAAATATATGTCCCGTGAGCTAACAGTCTCAGCCTCCTTTAGGGATCCTTTCAAGGTCAGAAATTGTTTTGACCTCTCGCAAAATATCCCATTGATGTTAGCGAGGATCCGCCATGTCATGATTAATTTTGTTTTGTTTGAATCAATAGGGAAATATTTGTATGTTGAGTAAGGGATACATGTTCCGATAATTAACAAATCTTATCAGATGATTTCAAACAACCCAAACTTATGACATTTAGGTATTTGTATTGCCACACATGGTCCATCCTATGCATTCGACATGCTGCATAGCAATGCCTTTTTATTTATTTGTTGTCATTTTCCTTTTATATTATAGGAAATGTTGTAAAACAATGGTAGGGCCTAGAGAAGCCATGGCGGAGCCAAATAAACATTAGTAGGGCTTGGGCCCTAACAGGTCTATAGAAAACGTCGCCACTGTATTAACGGAAGTTCATATTGTGTGTTTGTTTTTTAAATTATGTTGATGGCTGTAATGAGCATTATGAGAGTTAATGTATAAATCGTGTTTATATAGCCTTTGCTCGTGTTAAAGTATAAAAATTCGAAAATTACACAGATAGATATATTAACTAATTTGGTGAAAACCAAAATTAACCAAATGGTGAAATATTAGTTAATATATCTATCTTTGTAATTTTCGAATTTGTATACTTTAACATGAGCAAAGGCTATATAAACACGATTTATACATTGTGTGTTTGTGATAAAGAGCGACGGATAACCAAACTAGCTGTGATTTGACGGTATGATTTCAGGCGGCATAAATTACTTGTAATTCCAATGGATGACAGTAAAACTGATGTGGACCGTGGGTAGTGTGAACACGAAATCAATTTGGAGCAAGGGAACACATCCCGACATTGAGGGTATATGCTGTATGCTGTTCTTGCTGGAGGTGAGTGGTTCGAAGTGACAGAAGATTGATAAAGCGGTAGTATTGCTAGGCGACGGAAAGTGGTTGGGATGTTACGAGACAACAGTGGGCCGCTGCTGGGTGGCGGTGGATGGTTGGCCTCTGTGGACACGGACAGGAGGGTTCTGTTGATAGGAATGAGGCAGGTGGGGGGCGGCAGGGGGCCCCTGTCTACAGGAATGGGGCCGCTGTGGATGTGGTGGCCTCTTAGACAGGAATGGGCCCGTCTGGGGTGCGATGGCTCGTAGACAAATGCGCCGGCTGTGGGCGGCGTGCCCTGTACAAATTAGCAGCTGTGGCGGCGTGGCCCCTTGGGACAGGAGTGGCCCACTGTGGGATGGTGTGGCCTCGGTGGCAGGAGGGGGCCGCGTGGGCGGCGGTGCCCTTGTGACAGGAGTGGCCACTTTGGGATGGTGTGGCTCCTGGCAGGAATGGGCCACTGTGGGTGTGATGGCCCTCTGGGAGGAATGGCCGCTGTGTGCATGGGCCTCTGTGGATAATGGGGCCGCTGGTGGCATGCGGCCTCTGTGGCAGCGAATGGCCGCTGTGGGTGCATGCCTCTTGGCAGAATGCCGCTTGTGGGGAACGGTGCCCCTTGGACAGGAATGGGCCGCTGTGGACTGGGGTCTCTGTAGACAGAATGGGCCGCTTGGAATGTGTGGCCTCGAGAACAGAGTGGCCACTGTGGGTTGTGGCCTCTGTAGACAGAATGCCCTGTTGATGTGCTGGCCTCCGTAGATAGAATGGGCCGCTTGATGGTTGTGGCTCCTGTAGACAGGAATGGGCCGCTGTGGATTGGTGGGCCTCTGTAGACATCGAGTGCCAGCTGTGGATGGTGGTGGGCCTCTGTAGACAGATGGGCCGTGGAGGTGGTACCCTCTGAACAGAATGGCCCTGCTGGATGTGTGGCCTCTAACAGAGGGGCCCGGGGGTGGTGGGTGGGCCTCGTTAACGAGTAATGGCCGCGGGATGGTGGTGGCCTCTGAACAGGAAGGCCGCTGTGGGATGTGGGGCCTCTGTAACAGGTAAAGGGGCGCCCGCTGTGGGATTGGGTGGCCTCTGTAGACAGGTGGGCCGCTGTGGGTGGTGTGGGCCTGTAGACAGAATGGGCCGCTGTGGGTCGTGGTGGCCTCTGTAGACAGGAATGGGGCCGCTGTGGGATGGTGGTGGGCCTCTGTAGACAGGAATGGGCCGCTGTGGGGTGGCGATGGGTCTCTGTAGGACAGGAGTGGGGCCGCTGTGGGACGGTGGGGGTCTCTGTAGACAGGAATGGGGCCGCTGTGGGATGGTGGTGGGCCTCTGTAGACAGGAATGGGGCCGCTGTGGGATGGTGGTGGGCCTCTGTAGACAGGAATGGGGCCGCTAAGGGGCATTTTGGAAGCTACCTCATTTCAGTTCACATAAGCTTAACGAAGTCTGTTTAAAGATGCATGAATTGGAAGGATTGCAATACGCCTTCTGAGACAGAAAATTAATTATGAGCTTTGTTAGCTATTTCACAGAGTTTTCTACAAAGATAGCTTACGATTTGTATCGCACCAGAAATAAATGACACAATTTTCGGGTAGAGATGAGGTCATTTGTTGGAATTTCTGTGATTGATCAAAGGAGGAAATATGATTGCGTGATACGTAACATTTCTTACAAGTCGTTTCCACTCATGAAATAAATCAAACTACTTTTAAACTGCTTGTTGAGTTATATTATCGAAATCACCTATTGCGGTGGAGGTTTAACCCTAATAGTGGCAGGGGGTCTTTTTCGGTCACCCATCAGGTTTTTTCGTGGATATCCCCGGAACCGTTGGGAGCAGGCACATAACATTTTCGGACATTTCCTAAAATTTATTTCCGCATAAAGTGTGCGAATTTTGAGATTTTATCCTTTATAGAGGCGATTTCAGAGCAGGGACTATCATGGGCTGGGTGCACCCATGGGTGCCCACTCAATTCTTCCAAATGTCTGGGTTGGTATGCATTTTTTACTTTTCATGGGTACTGGGCGGGCATGGGTATGGCGATTTTGGGATAATGTCGCTAATAGTTATTTTTTACTTGACAACCAGATGTTGACCAGATATTTTTTATGATATAGGACACTTAAACAATAGACTGTGACAATTATATATAGCCAAAAATCGCGGAAGTAATATGGCAGTAATATTGTTAAACCATGTCTGACCTAGGCTATCCAATATGATAATGTTGATTGCAAATTTCGATAAGTTCAAACGGGCAGCATCCACAGGTGCCAATATTATTTCCGTCTAATATATGATGAAAGTCGACTCTGCTAGGTATATGGTTGCGAATTGTGAAAATAATTATTGCCTTACTGAATGGACCCCAATGGCATGGTATCAATATTATGAATTAATGTGTCTGGTCTGTTCGGGTTGGTGTTCATGGGTTTCAGCGGTTGGCTTTGGTTTGGGCACCCATGATAGTCTCTGTTTCAGAGTCCGTTCTTATAAAAAACGAGCCACCGGCTCGATTTTGTTTTTAAAGAATGGCTTCAGGACTTGATATTTGCTATGTTTGGGCACAATGTAGGATACCAACATTGTATTTGGCTTTGCTGCTACAAATCTTAGGCACTATTTTGACGCTAAATATATCCTGCGCCGAGTTATGACCACATGCAATTATATATAAAAAAAAAACGAGCTAGCGACTCGATTTTCTTAAAATAAGAACGGCCTCAGGACCCGGTTTTGGTAGGCTTTTTCGGCGACATTTGGCGATAATACGGAGATGCGTTCTTCATGGCTTCTTTCTAGCTGCTTCAAGTATGAAAGAGCTAAAAATGTTCAGGTTAATTGAAACAAGTCAAAATTAGTTTTTGCTAATGAAATAACATAACTATTGCACGGCAGAGGCGGCTGCAGGGACTTGAAAGGAGGAGGTTGCCGGGATGTATGAAACGTGTGGCTGGCAATCATTACAGCGATGTGTGGGATATTTATAACTATGAAGATGCAAAAGATAGTTTTTCCATTTATTATTTGCATAATTTATTCCATGTAGACTTGCAAAGGGGTGCTCAGGCACAGGAAAAGGGGGTGACCGACATAATAATGACGATTTGCCAGCGATTACGACAGAGTAGAAAAATAGTTTATAACGATATATGATATACGCACATATGGGGTAAAGAGAGGGTATGAAGTATTTTTTGCATGAGCGCGCTCAAGAATTGAAAAGGGTCATATTATTGCAAGAAAACTAAGATGCTTTCGCATACAATGACATAACATACTGCAGTTTTGGATGAAACACGCAACAGGGGATGAAACACGCACCTACGGACGATTATAGAATACCTAATAAGCGCGAGCAGCTCTAGATAGGTAAAAGTGGGGTAACAAATATGAATTAAAGTTGTGAGTAAAAAGTCAGTCAAAAGTAAAGTCAAAAGTAAAAAGTCTAGATAGGTAAAAGTGGGGTAACAAATATGAATTAAAGTTGCGAGTAAAAAGTCACTGTTGACTAATTAATATTATAGTAACGAAAAACATTCCTAACAAAAGGTCTTATTCCTCCAAGTTTTGATCCTGGACACGCCTATGATGAGGAAAAAACGCAAACGGGACTATATATGCTCAATGCTCAATAACTTATTTATATTGTTTGGTAGCAGCATGCCTGTAGTTAATAATTGCATTGATTTAACCTCCCTTTTTCACTAACCTGGCACCGGCTATGGATAAAACATGCTTCACAACTATTTTGTCTGATGTCACAATAACGCACAATTTCAGTAATCCGAGTTCTAGTTTTCGGATATCGCTTGGTAACGAGCCAGTGCGTGTTTCCACCACCAGTGATTTCCCAAGTAACAAATACAGTTGTAACAACGTTGTGAAAAATTAAGTTGGAATTTTACGTTTTACAACGTTGCTACAACGTCGTGAATGTTGTGAAGAAAAGGTTGCATAAACATCGCTGCTCAACGTTACAGCAACGTTGTGTCGTTACGTTGTCACAATTTTGTTCTAGTAACTTGGGAAAAAACAGCTCGCAATGTGGTACAATTATATCTAAATTGAGCATATTCACCATCTTACTAAGAGTTAATGAATCGACCACGTAAGTCACGTTAGCTATGCTTATCGAAAGTAACGTTGTAATAACGTTGTTTTAACGTTTTGTGAGCGTTACAAGGTAACGTTCTGACAACGTTCCTGGGATTCTACAAAATTACACTATCACAGCGTTGTGTAGTTGTGTTTGCAACCTTGTCACAACGTAGCGACAACGTCAAATTGTTAGCTGGGTTGATGACTCATAAGACCTCCCTGTCCTCCAACGACAACTAAAACATGATGTTAATATGAAATATCCTTCATCATAAAAAAACAAATGGAGCATTCCTGGGACATTCCTGGAACGAAAGTTGAAGAAAACGATCTAAAAAGAAGTGAAGTGTTGCAACCGGGCAAACGTGACACATGAAACAGTTGAGCTGAGCTCTAACTCAACCATGACTTAATTTATAATCACTCAGTCCCTGTATCTCCGTCCAGGATATAGCCTCAGGTGCTCTACAAGGTTGGCTGATCTGATAGAAAGCTCATTTCCTCTTCAATCCATACACTCGAAGGCCATCGACCCGACACAATCCGACTTCCAATCGGCCCGGGATTTCCTGACGAAGAAGAGATAGAGAGAGAGAGAGAAGAGAGAGACGAATGAGAAGAAGGAGAGATGAGAGAGAGAGAGAAGAGACGAGAGAAGAGAAGGAATAGATAGAGAGAGAGAGAAGAGAGACTGAGAGAGAGAAGAGAGAGAGAGAGAGAGAGAGAGAGACCTTCCGGCGCCAGGCAGCCGTAGCAGGCCACTCACCGACATTTCGTGAGCCGGATGGTCGATAAAGATGATCTCAGACTCCTCACCATCTAGAAGTACCGACACCGACTTCTCGCCGAACTCGTCATCTGCAACGCGGGCCATCGTCACAGGCTCGTCATTAAACACAGACCATCGTCACAGGCTCGTCATTAAGCACAGACCATCGTCACAGGCTCGTCATTAGGCACAGACCATCGTCACAAGCTCGTCATTAGGCACAGACCGTATCCACGGCTCGCCATTAGGCACAGGACATCGTCACAGCTCGGCATTGCACAACCATCTCACATGCTCGTCATTAAGCAGACCATCGTCACAGCTCGGTCATAGCTACAGACCATCGTCACAGCTCTGTTATTAGGCACAGACCATCGTCCAGTTCGTATTAGCAACAGACCATCGTCACAGCTCGTCATTAACACAGACCATCGTCACTGCTCTTCATAGCACAGACCATCCACAAGGCTCGTCATTAAGCACAGACCATCGTCACAGGCTCGTCATTAAGCACAGACCATCGTCACATACTCGTCATTAAACACACATCATCGGTAAATACTTATCCAGGTCTAAAAAGGTCATCGTCACAGGCTTGTCACTGCAACACTGACCATCGCTAAGTTCGTCATTTAACAAAAATCATCCTCGCGGACCCACCACAACAGCACTCGTCTTCGCCACGGAATCATCAGCACAACACATAACATCGTCACATACCATCATCACAACCAGCCCCCACCAAGTGTTTGACATTCCTAAGTGATGACGTCACCAAAGTCCCGGCCCATGGCCTTCAACATAAGATGCAACGGATAATTGCGTTTTTTGGGGATGAAGACCTTTCTGGGAAAATGTTGGCTTACCATACCTTGATGGATTCGTGGAGATGTACAGATTCCAGAAAATGGGTCAGTTTGGTCAAATAGCCTCATTTAAAAATCCTCGGTCCTACAGCATAAGTGCACTCTTGGCCGTATATAGTGCACCCATAGGCTTCAGTATCAGTGACGTCATGATCTGCCTAATAGAGTTCTACATGGGGTCTATACCCATGGCTGCCGACCCAGTGGTACATGTGGCCGACTGGAAAATCTCGGATCATGCTGGCTACGGCATGTGCTGCGTAGTCGAACCTGTGATTTTTGGACAATCTTACCAAACCAATCATTGTTAAGCGAGCAGCCTTGCATGTGGTTGTAACAGTAGACTGGAATAAAAACATAATATGAATACCAAATCCTCACGGCTGCCAAACGTGCCAGCCATTTATATTTGGATGCTTGTTGCTGAGCGTGGCTGTGATGCCATGGCTGTGGGGTGGCTAGGCCAAAGAAAAGTGCAGCCATGTCGAACTCTACTGCCTAACCTTATGTTCTAGTAACCTTGATCACAGCTACAACACAGTCGAGGGTCCCAAACAGAGATCAGCCCCTGCCTCGTCCAGCTTATCCTATAGCAATGACTTGTGATGTTTGACATGCAATGCCACCACAAGAGGTTGATGATACATACGTTAGCCCTCGTAACGAAATAGAAGACATGCTGCTATAAAGTTAAACAAATACATATGAAATACCATCTTAGCTAAAGAAGTTTAGCACATATGGTCGTATTGTGTTGTAATCCATGACCAAGTAGTTCAACGACGCCGCCTTTGATTACCAAAGAGTAAAGACCCTTTGTGACTTCACTCCAGCTATATTGTCTGGGTCTAATAACAAAATCTACTAAACTTGCATTGGTAATATCTGCCAGGTAAACACTTCCAAGCAGTCTGCTTAGTAAACATTGACTAGTAACTGGGTCTCTGAGCTTGGGTTGACCAAGGGCGTATCCAAGGGGGACCCTGACCACCCGCGGGTCCCCCCTTGGGCTGAGGGGCCCATCTTATTTTTCGCCTAAGTGGTCTT
>VOPJ01009950.1:0-43440 GCA_014673585.1 Semibalanus balanoides
CAGAAGGCCCCTGAGAAGTTCAAAGGGCCCCTGTGCAGGTCAGAGGGCACCTGACCAGACTGAAAGGGCCCTGGATGGGTCAGAAGAGCCAATGAACATGCCAAATGGGCCTCTCACCATGGTACAGACTGCGCCGTGCGGAGGGAGCAGACCTTTCAAGCAAGGGGCCCTTTTAGGTATAAAAGTAGGGGTTTAGACAGGTATGGGCCAGAATACGGGGGTCCTTAGATACAGTGCGCCTCTCCCCAGACTTTGGGGGGGGGGTCAGCTGACTTTTTCACCCTCCTGCCGCGCGATGACGTCACCGGAGGCGCCTGCGAGGGAGCAGTTTGCCTCCGGTGACGTCACCGGCGGCCCGGCGAGTTCAGGGTCAAGTGGCTCGTGTCCTTACCTGGTTATGAGGCCTTTACGAAAGTATCCAATGGTATCCATGGCCAAGGTTACTCCATGGCCTTGTTTTGAAAACAGCTGCCCAATTCGATAGCAAACAGTCCAAGCGATATGGAAGCGGCCACCTTGAATATAGTAGTGGCTGTCACAATCGCGACAATGTTTTTGGAGTCGGAAAAAATGGAAAATGCTATGCCGTAACATGCTTTAGGGCAAGTTGACAAGAGCATACATGAATCATTAATTCCCAGCATTCATTTAAGCTACTTTTTAGAAATCCTCCCGAGGTGGCATAATCCCTTTAAAGCGGTATGTGAATGGTAGATGTAAATAATTGCATGCATGTACATTGTGCATTANTAATTCCCAGCATTCATTTAAGCTACTTTTTAGAAATCCTCCCGAGGTGGCATAATCCCTTTAACTCTGCTTCGAGAATGGGTAGAAAACACTTTAATACCGATTCCCTTGAATCCCCGCGGAAATCGACGGTCAGAACACGCCCTTGGATCCGTGTGGATGACGTTACTCTGCCCGGTTGTCAGGCAGTACGTGTGACGTCACATCAGTGAGAATGACGTCATTTAGTCCAGGGTCAGGCAGTACGGCCTTCAGCCGAGTCGCAGCAGTTCCCAACTGAACCGATAGCTGTTGCCGTCGCTTGGTAAACTGATTTAATGTTTGTATTAAAATTTGTATTTTGGCCAGATGTATGAGATCATACATTGGGATGAAGGTTGTTTAGGTCATGAAGGAGAAAAGATAAAAATTACATTTTTCAACGGATATCCATCTATCGTCCAAACAGATGCCATATTCGTTTTGTCTGCTCAAAATATCCCGATTAGCCAAATTCCAAGACAACTTTCAAGGTGACCCTTAAAGTACCTATACTGTCCAGTCTGGCATATTGCAGGGTTCGAGGTGTTGTTGTTTCCAATTGGTCGGCGGGAAGCTGCATGGCGAGGTGGTACGCGCACGTTTGGAGCCGTTATGGGTGCTGACACATGTCTTAGACAATGTGCGAGGAGCATGACGGTGCATAAAATATGAAGTAGCAAATGGCCAAATGACAAAATATGACGTGGAAAACGTCATTTGTTAATTCATATTTTATACATGTGTCATTTCAAATTGTGCTAACTCGCTGTGAGT
This sequence comes from Semibalanus balanoides, assembly GCA_014673585.1. Lineage (NCBI taxonomy): Eukaryota > Metazoa > Arthropoda > Thecostraca > Balanomorpha > Balanidae > Semibalanus > Semibalanus balanoides. Next base: position 1,546 of record VOPJ01009950.1, read on the forward strand.
GCTGCTCGCGCTTTTAGCACATTTCCGTTACGTTCTTTGTTGTGTCGTTTGTTCAATTATAGTTTCCCTAATATAATGATTCGATATAGCCGGTAGGTTTTGTATTATATTGGATCAAGCTCGGTCAAGGCGGTGTTCAGGGTTAAGGACGGTGGAAAATATAGTCAGATGGCCTACAGAGCCAGTCTGAACGTATTTATCCGGTCAACGAGCGCAGCCAGGACGTAGCCAAGGGGGGGCACGGGGGCCATGCCCCCCCCCCTGAGCGAAAATAGAATTCACACTAATAGAATGAGGAATTCTCTGAAACCCGACCCTACCCCCCCCCCCCCGGTCAGCAACATATGGCTGAGGAGCAAAATGTGATTTCACACTAGATAGAAATTCTAGGAGCAAAAATGTAAATTTTTTCGACGTGGCCCCCCCCCCTGATCAAAATCCTGGCTACGTGCCTGGCGCCAGCCTGTAACCATATGTATGACGTCACCCAATACGAGGAAGGTTTTGCGGTGACGTCACCCACGCAGGCCGGCGGCTGTTTTTTTTTCTTCTTCTCCGATTTAGCCTATAGCCATTTAACATTATATTTGAGTTGAGATAGCCATTTTGCGTGCTTGGCATAGCAATTATGTATGGTATAAGTTAAAACAACATGAGTTCGAATCACAGAGAAATTCGAGTTTAGTTTTGACATCTTAACATCCCCAGTCCCCCAATGTATTTGAATGGGCCGTGAGCGATGTGAGTCTCTCTTTGCTAAATGTGTATTACAGTCGACTTGTTTTACCTTTGGCCATACATTAGCCATACACCACTAGTCATACTTATGGCAGCGTGGCAAGGTTGTCTTTTTTCCAAAAAATCCTTCATATGACGTCATCAGCCCAAATATTAAAACGAATTCTTCATGAAATTGAGCAATGTTTGTGATAAACAAATGTCATAATCGTGTTCAGCAGCAATTACTTCATACTTTGCACCACAAACGGCGTACATTTAATATTTGTTGGAAGGTGGCAGGCCCCTTTAATCGCGAGATGCCGGGGGGAGGGGGCGAGGAGGGGCCTGGGGTTTGACCCCCTCCCCATGGCACCCCCTCCACTCGGAGGCAGGGGTTGATCCGGGAGCCTATCCCCGGAACCGGCACCCCGGGAATCGAACACGGGGCCGCTGCGTGATAGTCCGAGGACATACCACGGAGCTACCGGCTCCCCCCGGCGCGGCGGCTGGCGGACCGCGGGCAGTGCATTGTTTCCAGTTCGCCGGTCTGCCCCGGACGCGTTCCGTGGTCCTGCACCACCACCCCTGACAACCCGATTTTTCCATATTGTCATGTATTGTGTATTGTTATTTTTCATGTTCATCTTCCTCTGAGTTCGGACTGTATTGTATGTTCCTCAAGGGTGTTTGCACCTCACCCAAAACTGGTGTGTTTATGAAAATACAGTCCCTGTACAGTGTACACACAGCCAGTTTGTTGCGAGCGCGAGGACGACGGATAATATATAACATGCAGCAGGAGGGTTAAGGAAGGTGGTAGAAATATGATATGCGTGCAAACTTGTGCGTAACGTCTGTTCCCAATTTGCATGGATAGAGCAAATGTGACAGAACTTTCAACTCGCCTTTATGAGGATGACAGTTTTGGCCTGACAATCCAAATGATTGTGTATGTGACGCATGCATATGACTGTTATGTCATTCACTGCAGTGGACAAATATCTGATGACGTTTTTACCAGTAATATATCAGACCGGCCAGTAGCTGTTCGTAAAAAGTTGTACCTCTTATCAGTAATCAGGATGACTAGAAGAATGGTCTTACTTACAGTTTAAGCAATCTTGAAGAATAATGCTATAGTTCTACGCATTTAAAGCTTTCAAATGTGTGAACGTTTGAGTGCAACAAATATGATTACAAGAGGCCAGCAATCAATCTAGTCATTATCCAGTGGTGTTGACAGCGGTGTCGATTTTCGAAGACGAAAACGAAAATGACTGTTGCGGTACTCCCAGCATTCCATGCGGATACCAACTTAAAGGGAGGTGTTCACCTTTAACATGGGGTTTTGAACTGAGATAGCAGTTTTGTAGAGCAGATTCGAAAAAATAGTTATGGCGAAGAATAAAACTCCGCAACGTAAATAGTTTCACACAGGATAAAGTCTGCATTTTTTGTCGGGGTCCCCGCGACAACAGCTCGTAGCTCCCAGACGGGACGCGAGTAGGACAACTCTGACACGTAGTACCTGATCACGACGCCTCTTTATATCCGCTCAGCCGCCCGGGCTGCGCGGCAGCCCTTGTCAGAGAATGTACTAGGCGTCTGGGAGCCAAGAACGCCAACCTGCTATCGTACGATTTCTCGTGAAATTACAAAGAGAAACTTACTTCTTCTCCACATATATCTCCACTGTCCCAAACCCAAAGTCATATTCGTAGGTTTTTGAGCTCAAGATGCACCGTATGGTTGAATTTCAAGACAACTTTCAAGGTGAACTATTCCCTTTAATCCTCCATAGTACTAGCTAGGGCTGTTTGATCACGCTCAAAGATTCTTTGAAAATATAAAAGCGGCCTCGCGGAGCGCCGTCATTGTCCTTTCTACCGGGCATCGAATTATCTATTCTTTGCGCATTTTGTTTTTACCCGGGAGCATTCTAAGTCACGGTTCTAAACGAACAGCCGTTACCTGAGGCAGAACTGACTGACCTATAAGTCAGGTCAAGCAGACCCACCCGTTATAAAGTTTAAGTTATACGGCAATGGGAGGTAGGGCTGCTACCCCGCTATAAGAATTGCTATAGCTACGACACGCAAAACGCTGTCCTGCGATCCTGTTTTTATCCAGGACTTGCAATGTCCGTTTCTAACACCGTCACTTAACCCGCGCGGCGTAGGGGGGGGGGGTAAATATTACCCCTCTCTCGGATTTCCGCAATTACTTGAAAACTATAATAGATAACGACGTCAAAGTTTTAGTACCTTATCCAGCATCAATTTGACGTCTTCCTATACAAATCATCGAAAATAAATCAGAACTTTGGGAGATAATGACGTTTTGATGACGTCATGGCATGCCATTTTGGGTTGAATATCGATAAATGTTTCATACATCGAAGAAAACATAGCTTAAATGCAAATTGCAAACTCAAAACTGAATGAGTAAGGAAATTTAATTCTCTACAAAATGGCAATCTCGGATTTCCACAATTTTGGGTTTTTGACCCCCCAAAATAAAAAAAATGATTTTTTGGGAAATTAAAAAAATGCAAGGTATTAAAAAACGGAATATATATAAGAGAACCAAGTGTAAGAAATACAAAAACCAAATTTCAAAGTAATATCTTCATTTTTAGTGACTGACTGCTTTCCAAGCATAAAAGTAGCTAATTACGTCATTTTGCAAAATAGCGATTTTTTGGATTTTTTGACCTGATACAGATATATAAACGTCATTGTTGTATTTATGAGACAAAACTGACCTAGAAACATGCATTGTTTATTCATATTAGTCAGTTTCCCCAGGTTTTGACGCTTAAGATGACGCTGATCTTGACTTTTATGGGATCAATTTAAAATGGCTGTTGCTATCGATTTTTACGTGTAAAATAGACCCCTAAAACATGTGGTCACAATACTTGCGTTGACCTCTTCGTGACAGTGGACTTTTCTGTTTGACTTGACTTTGCATCCAATTCACTTTATAAGGGAGTGTGGCCACTCATATTGGTCATGTGGAGTTGTTGACCTAGTCTGTAGAAATATTTTCTGAATTTAAGCCTGTACTTCATTTTCCCAGAATCCTTTAGTTGCTGAGATATTCCAAAAGTCGCCAATGCACATTCTGGCAGAATATTATTAATCAATAGTCGCAAGAGAGCTTCGCATAGAAGCCATTGCTCTTCAAATTAGAACGCTAGCAATATATTGTTTAGCTCTGGCAGTGCGCATTATAGGTAACATTTTTCGCTAGCATCTGTTTATAGTGACGATCGTTTTTGAGTTTGAAACAAAACAAATGCAAAACAGAAAATAAGTAAAATAACTAAAGGGGCCCTCCAGACGTGAAATTTATCGTAACCAATATACCAAGAGCATGCTAGCTTCTTACCGTAATAAAAATATATTTGACATTTCAAAAGAGTAGGCACACTCCCTTTAATGCAGGATATGTATTAGACCTTTGAGAGCTTTATGTGCATTGATAGTCTTAATCAAAGGATTATAATTGAAAGTATGAACTAAGGCTATATAAACAGGTAGGCTGCTCCGCTCGCAGAAAGTGGCAATACCCGACAGTAGCGCCATCTCTGAATTAAAATTGTAACTACCGGGCGGTGACGTCATACTGTACACTGATCGCCAGCCTGCCACCGCCGATTGCACTATCGGGCCGATGAGACAGTGCAGTGGCGATCAGAAGGAGGGGCCAGGGGTCACTGCCTTTGGGCCTCGAATGAGGGGGCACTCCGGCGACTGAGGGGGCACTTGAAGTCTGAAGGGGCACTCTGGCCGCCTGAGGGGGCACTCTGACCGTGAGGGGCCAACTCTGGCCGTCAAGAGGCACTCTGCACCACTTGAGGGGGTAACTGATCGTCTGAGGGGGCACTCTGCAGCCTGAGGTTCTCTGGTCGCCTGAAGGGCACTACGGCCGCTTGAGAGAGCACCCAGGCCGCGGAGAGGGGCAGCCTCGAACGCCTGAGGGGGTACTCCTGGACGCCTGAGGGGGCCCTGCTGGCGGCTGAGGGGCACCTGGCCGTCTGAGGGGACTGGCCGCTGAAGGAGGCACCCGGCCGCCGAGGGGTCACCGTTGCGTAATGAGGGACACCCTGCGTCGGAGGGGGCATCTGGCCGCTGAAGAGGCCACTACGGCCGTGGAGAGGGACCCGAACCGCCTGAGGGGCACGCTGGCCGCTGAAGGCAACCTGACCGCCTGAGAGGCACCTGACGCCTGAGGGCACCCTGACAGCTGAGAGGCACACTGGCTCGCGGAGGGCACCCTGGCCGTCTGATGGACTCTGACAGCCTGAGAGGGCCCTCTGGCCGCGGAAGAGGCACTACGGGCCGCTGGAGAGGACCTGGCCAGCCTGATGGGGTGCACCTGGCGCGTGAGGGCCACCCTGAACCGCCTGAGAGGGTATCCTGCCGCGAGGGGGCCTCTGGCCGCTGAGGGGGCACTTGGCCGTCTGAGGGGCACCTTCTGGCGCCGAAGGGGCACTCTGGTCCGTGATGACACTCTGGCCGCTGAATGGGGCATCTCTGGCGCCTGAGGAGGCACCTGGGCCGCGGAGGAGGCACTCTGGCCGCCTGATGGCACTCTGACAGCCTGAGGAGGCCCCTGGCCCCTGAAGGGCACTACGGCCGCTGGAGAGGGACCTGGCCGCCTGAGGGCTCTCTGGCGGCTGAGAGGAGGGGGGGCGGATCTGCTGACTGTGGTGACTCAAGATTTTGCAAAAAATTCAAAAAATTGCTGAATAGAGGCACCTCAAAAATATATCGGACCAAATCCGTCGATTTTCAGATTTGGTATGGTTCGGGGCACTACGCAAGTGATGGCCCCCTCCTGCAGATTTTCTGGATTCCGCAGCTGGATTGAGTAGGGCGGTCGCGGTCAATAATTATTGTTCTGATTGTGCGTGGAGCCCATATAAGCTGGCGCTCGATCAAGACGTGATATCAGGGGCGTCACCAGAGCCAAGAGTGGGGTAAGGCACGTAGCAGCATTTCGTCAGGGAGGGGGCGCGCTCGGAAAGGCGCCTTGTTGCGAGGGTTGACAAAGGCCCCCCCAACAAAAATGTGTGAAAATTATAGCGGATTTTCGGCCTCTTTATTCGTGAGGTTGACTTCCAGGGCCCTCTGGTCTGTTTTAGGGGCTCAGCTGCTCAGGGGCTTTCCGAGCTGGTCAAGGGGACTGCATCAATATGGCGGTCCTTTTTACATGCCGACATGCTGAGGGGCGTTTCCGACTGGCCAGGGTCCTCTTGTTCCTGGTAGAGGCCATTTCGAGGTAATCAGGGGGCAATGACTGCTCAAGAGGGCATTTCGGTCTGGTCGGGGGCCCCCGTCATGCATATAAGCAGGCGCGGATAGGATTTGGTCAGGGCGGGCGCACTACAAAAAGTTGCGCCTCCGGCGCGTCCCTAATGGGAGCGTCATATGGAATTCCCGGCTCAGGGGGGGGGGGGGGGCCGCAGCCAAGCGCCCTGGACGCGCCTGATAAGGGGCCTTTGAACTTCCTAAGGGCTCTGGTGTGCCAGGGCCTCCAGTCTTCTAAAGGGTCACGACTGGCAAGGTGTGCGTTTTTTCTGGCTTGTCGCTGTCAACATGCTCGGACGCTCTTCAACCTGCCTCTGGGACCTCCATGCTGGCTAGGAGCCCATTCGGCAAGTTCAGGGGCCCTTCTGACCCACCCAGGGGCCCTTTCAGTGTGGTCCGGGGCCCCTCTGACCTGCACAGGGGACTTCCCAGGGGGCCATCTCGTCTGTCCAGGAGCCCTCCAGCATGGTTGTCCAGTCTCCAGCCTCCAGTCACCCCCCCCCCCTTTCTGTGCCTGAAAACGCACCTGAAACTCTATAAGTAATAAATAATGCAAATTATACAATAAAAATACTATTTTTTGCATCTTGATAGCTATAAATGCCCTTCGCATTTTTTTTTTGTTTACTTTAAGCCAAGTGTTTCATACCTCTGGCAAACCTCCCCTTTTCAAGACCCTGAAACCGCCTCTGCCACGGTAAATTTATTGCTTATATATATTTTTAACATTAACTAATTTTAAAGTGTTACAATCACCGTGAACTCATATAACTTTCAGTTAGGAAGAGCGTGAAGATGCATAATCCGCGATTATCGCCAAATGTCGCCGAAAATCCTCCAAAACTGGTCCCGGAAACCGCTTTGTTAGTTGAAGTAACCAAAATTTTAACTCCGTATGTAAAATCAGTTCTTAAAAATTTACGTAAATTTATGATGGCTACTCCAGCCTTCCCGGAGATATCCGCAAAACATGTTCGGCCAGAGCGTAAGCGCACCCAACAACAATACGGCAGCGACCGCAGTGTACGGTATGAGTAATAAAAGCTAAGGAGCTTTCCCATAAAAGCTAAGGAGCCTTCCCATTGTCAATTTGGGCTATTGCACTCTTGCCTATTGTAAAAAGTGGCGAGCAGAACCCCTGGTATGAAACCATTAACCAATAAACTCAAATCATATGACCTGACGTGACCGCTGACATTTTGACCTAACTTGAAAAATTTCGGGTATGCATTCGATTCGTTTCATTGAGAGCTTTCGATCGCCGCATTGCGCTCTCGCTGCGGTTATTGGTTCGGAAGATACGAGGGGGTAAATTTTACCCCCTACGCCGCGCGTTCGGCTGGAGACCCCTACGCCGCGCGGGTTAACTGTTGAAAAACTCCGTTCATGACTCAATCCATGGGTACCAGGGGAAATTTTACGGCATCACGCAGCATTAATACTATTTACACGCCCAAACTCAAATCGGCACTAAAATACGTCTTTCAAAGCAATGCCTCCAGATCGAAAGAGAAGAAAGGAACTAAAAACTTCACATATAAGAGAGACGCATTGCTTCGCTGATATATTCCCCCGGTTTCGTTGGATGACTTGACGAGGGTGGAATTAGGCATAGTCTACAGTTCGTAGAGCTTAACAATTTATCAGAAACTTGGTTTTCCATGAATTACTGCGAATGAAACCTGTATGTTTCAGGTATTTAATCTGAGGCCAGAGACAAGGGCGGATCCAGAAAGGCAAAACAGTTGGTTTGGGGAGCAAATCCTAAAAAGTCGCACGCATACATATATATATAAAATTCACCCAATTTTGCCTCCTTATACATGAATAAGTTATTTAAAACAAACGCTTCTTATTCAAAGCTGCTTATATTTTATTTTGAAATAAGAAACGTGTCAATTTGACTGCCGATTTCAGGCGGTGTGGGAGGCTTGGCTACCTTGCCCTCTCTCGGATCCGCCAGCGGCCAAAAATATTTGGATTCGAGGGTAAACATTGGGTGGGCGAGGGTACTATGGGGGTGAGGGCCACCCCAAAAATATATAAATCAACAACTGTGGTTAAAGGGACACTGCCACCTTCCAAAAAGTTCTCAAATGTACGCCGTTTGTGGTGCAAAATATTGAGTAATTGCTGCTGAATAAACACGACTATGACATTTGTTTCTCACAAACATGCTCAATTTCATGAAAAATGGTTTTAATATTTGGGCTGATGACGTCAATATGAAGTATGTTTTTGGGAAAAAATAAACTTCACGCTGCATTAAGTAGACTAGTGTAAATGGCTATTGGCTAATGTATGGCCAAAGGAAAACAAGTCGAACTGTATAAACATTTAGGCAAAGAGAGACTAGACATCGTAGGAAACCCATTAAAAATACATGGGGACTGGGGATGTTACATGATGTAAACCAACTCGCATTTATCTGGATTGACTCACGTGGTTGTTTAACTTATACCATACCAATTGCAATGCCAAGCACGCAAAATGGCTATCTCAACTCAAATATAATGTTAAGGTGGCAGTGTCCCTTTAAGGAGTTCATTTTTGTTATTTGAGCCAGAAGTATTCTTCAAAAGAACAAAGACAATTATTTGGTTTAGCAGATCCTTAACTGATTATCTATACATGGTCATTATAATTCGAGTTCCTAGAATGAATGCGCATAGTCATTGATAGTCGCTTCTGAATCACAACATGCTGTATAGCGTATACGTCTGCATTGTTTAGTTTCAGGTCTGTTTTACGATTCAGTGAGCTTCCATCAAACGCCAGGAAGTAGTAAGCAGCCTTCAGTCAAAGTATTGTTCTGATCCTTCAAGACATCAACATTCATCCCACCCTACGCTGTGACCACGTTGGCACTTGACCTTTGTTTTGCACAGCGAGGACACCCCATCTAGAAAGCATATTGCACAGGCCATTGCTGACCTTGTATCGCAATGAGCCCCAGGTGTGGGACACCTGGTGATTGAAGGCTTCGGTGTAGAGGTGTCACTTTTCAGGCTTGTGGCTACCCGACTCGACCCACAAACCCCCTTCAACTTCAACCAGTAACCACATGACCATATAGGCTGCCAGCTACCCGCAAGTACCTACAAATACAAGTTGCCATCATTATGTCTGCCATTTGATAACTCATTTTCAATGCTGATCTGTTTTGTGTTGACCTCTGCTCACTACCTGAGGTGCCTATATTTGTTCAAGCATTCCAATTCCTATCAAAACCCTTCTTTTCCATTGATGAAAATTCTGCTACCCGCAAACTACCCACTTCATCCAAATAATTGCTATTTGCTTGTGCTATCCACTACTGCCCAAGTGGGTAGTAACTACCAACATCTGGTGGGCAGGAGAAATGTTCCGATTAGCGACCCATTGGATGATGCGGGCCGGTGATTATGCTGTCGTTGTTACGACCGTGGAAACTTGTTTTACGGGAAGTGGGAGCATTTTTCTAGCCATATACGGTCTTACTTTATTCACACATTCATATATATATATAATTGCAAAATTGCGATTTTGCAAGCCCTTGCAAAACGCAAATAGGGAACTTGTTCCCAATTTGCGACTGGGATGATATATCGTCCCAACTTTAGCCAATATGTATGCATATTGCTTTATAAAGTTTCCGTTTCTGCAATTTCTCTCCTATTTGGGGCAGTCAAAATAAAAAGCTTGTCGGTCGTAACGAAAGGAAGCCAATGGTGTCCAATTTTAAGCTTAATGATCGGCGGGCATTCTCTGGAGACCTCCGGGTGCAAATAGGAAATATAAGTGTTCCAAATCAAAGTCCGCATAAAAATAATCGACACACCTATGCAATGGAAACCGACACAAAAATAAACCGTAATATATGAAAAATTGAGACAAAACAACAATGTTTTATCAAGAAGTACTGCGGTGGTAAAAGTGCACCTGTTAAGTGGCTTACAAGGCGTAAGAAAAACACGTGTTTTCTATCAGCACACCTGCAGTGCACTACCATATAAATTTAATACACAAGCAGAAAAAGGCTACAACTGGTAAAACAGACATGGCCGATTTAGTCATGTGTGTTTTGAAGTTGCATTCGGTGTCAATTTCTTTGTATGGTGGGAGGTCGCAAATAGGGAGGGGTCTCCAATAGGAACATTTGCTCTAAGTGGGTAGTAAAGTGGCACCTCTGGTGTCATCTGCCCATCCCCTCCCCCCCATCCCCCCCCTTTCCCCCCCGCTGCCGGGGGTCCCCTGCAATTGAGCGTCGCAGCGGCGCTCACAATAATGGCTGCAGGAACAAGAGCGCATCTGGTCGGGGGGTTGAGCAAAGGCTAATATAAACAGGTAGGGAGTAGTATATGTGTGTATCAGTAGGCATCTCTGATGAGAGGTTTGTAACGTACGCGGTGACGTCAAAGCTGTGAAGGCGCTGAATCGCCAGCCCTGCCAGACCGGCGCATTGCATCAGCGGCGATGGAGACAGTGCATGGCGGATCCAAGAGGCCAGGGGATCATGACCCGCTTGAGGGCCTCGAACGCTTGAAGGTGGGACGTTCTGGGCGCCTGAGGGGGCACTTGAGGGGCCACTCTGGCCGTCCAAGAGGCACTCTGACCACTGTGAAGGGGTACTGATGCGTCCAGGAGGGGGCAACTCTTACAGCTGAGGGCCCTCTGGTCGCCTGAAGGGCACTACGGGTGGAGAGGGACCTGGCCGCCGAGAGGGCACTGGGCCGGAAGGGGGCACCCTGACCCGCCTGGGGGGGGGGGGTACTCCTGCCGCCTTTGAGGGGGCCTCTGGCCGCTGAAGGGGCACTTCTGGCCATCTGAGGGGGGCGCCTGAGAGCACCCTGGCCGCCGGAGGGGGCCCTCTGGCCGCCTGATGGCACTCTGACAGCCTGAGAGGGCCCTCTGGCCGCCTGAAGAGGCACTACGGCCGCCTGAGGGGCACCCTGACCGCCTGAGAGGGTACTCCTGCCGCCTGAGGGGGCACTTTGGCCGTCTGAGGGGGCACCCTGGCGCCGGAAGGGGACTCTGGTCGCCTATGAGACACTCTGGCCGCTGATGGGCACTCTGCCGCTGGAGGAGGCATCCCTTGCCCCGGAGGTGACGCATTCTGGCGCCTGATGGGCACTCTTGACAGCCTGAGGAGGCTCTCTGCCGCCTGAAGGGGCACTACGGCTGCTGGATAGGGCACCCTGGCCGCCTGATGGGGCACCCTGACCGCCTGAGAGGTACTCCTGCCGTCAGAGGGGGCCCTCTGGCCGGCTGAGGGGCACTCTGGCCGTCTGAGGGGCATCCTGCCGTCTGAGGAGGGCACCCTGGCCATCTGAGGGCCACCCTGGCCGTCTGAGGGGGCACCCTCTGGCCGGCTGAGAGGGGAGAGGCATCTGCTGACCTGTGGTGACCTCAAGATTTTGAGAAAAAAAATGCTGAAATAGAGGCACCCTCAAAATATAGTGGACCAAATCCGTCGAGTTTTCATTTGGTTATAGTAGGGGCACTTACTGCAATGTGATGGCCCCCTCCTGGCAAATTTTTCTGGATCCGCCACTGGATTGAGAGGGTGGTCGCAGTCATTATATTGTTCGATTTGCGTGGAGCCCATTAACGCTGGGCGCTCGATCAGACGTATATCAGCGGGCTTTCACACGACAAGAGTGGGGTAGGCACGTAGCCAGCATTTCGTCCAGGGGAAAGGGGCGACGCTCGAGAAGGGCTGTTTCCCGAGGTTGAAAGGCCCACCCCCTACAAAAAGTGTGAAAAATTATATCGGATTTCGGCACTTGTATTCTGTTGATGTTTAACTCCAGGGCCGTCTGGTCTGTTTAGGGCCTCCAGGTCCTGCTTTTCAGGCGGCCTTTTCCTGAGGCTGGTCTGGCTCAAAAAATTGGCGGCACTTTTTACATTGCGAAACATGCTAGGCGCGTTTCCGACCCTTGCCAGATAGGTCCCTCATGTGCTTGGTAGAGGGCCCATTCGAAGGTAAGTCAGTGGGCCACTCTGACCTCTCAGAGGCCCTTCGGTCTGGTCGGGGGCACCTCGTCACGCATACCAAGACAGGCGCGATGCAGGATTTCTGTCAGGGGGGTGTCCGCGTCGCAATACACAAAAGTTGCGCTCTCCGCTAGCGCCCTTACGGGAGCCGCCATTGAGAAAATTCCCGGCTCAGGGGGGGCGCCCAAGCGCCCCCCCTGATCGCGCTTGCTAAGGCCCTTTGATACTTCCTAAGGGCCCTTCTGGGTGTTCCCAGAGCTCCTCCAGTCTCTAAAAGGCCCCCTCGACGCTGGCAATGGTGCGCTTTCTGGCTGTCGCGGCTTCGTGTCCCAACCATGCCGGACGGGCCGTCTGCGACCTGCCCTGGAACCACCTCCATGCTGGTAGGAGCCCATTCGGCAAAGTTCAGGGCCCTTCTACCCACCAGGGGCCCCTTTCATTTGGTCAGGCGGCCCCTCTGACTGCACAGGCACTTCCCAGCGGGCCATTCGTTCCATGGCCTCAGTCCCAACCTTCCTAGTCACCCCCCCTTTCTGTGCCTGAAAAAGTCCCCTGGAAACTCTATATTAATAAATAAGGCAAATGTATAAATAAAAATAATATCTTTTGCATTGATAGCTAAAAATGCCCTGCGCAATTTTTCTAGATATATTTTTTTTTTTACTTTAAGCCAAGCTTTTCACTAACTTCTTGCAAACCTCCTCTTCAAGTACCCTTGAAACCGCCCTCTCTGCCACGGGTAAATTCATTGTTTATATATATTGTAACATTAATACTTAATTTTAATAATTGTTACAATCACCGTGAACTCACTATAACTTTCAGTAAGGAAGAACCGTTAAGACCGCATATCCGCATTATCGCCAAATGTCGCCGAAAATCCTACCAAAACTGGGCCTGGAACCGCCTCTTGTTCAAGAGTGAAGAACTCAAAATTTTATTACTCCGTATGTAAAAAATCAGTTCTTAGAAAATATTACTAAATTCAATGCAACGCCTACTCCCAGCCGTCCGGAGATATCGCAAACACTATTCGGCCAGCAGCGTAAGCGCACCTCCAAACATAATACTGGCAGCGTCGCAGTGTACAGTTATGACTAATAAAAAGCTAAGGAGCTTTTCCCATAAAGGCTCACAGGAGCGCTTCCCATGTCAATTGGCTATTGCCACTTTTGCCTATTGTAAAAGTGGCGGAGCAGACCCCCCTGGGTCTGAGTAACAACAGTCACCAACGACCCGCCCAGGGGTCGCAATATTTACTGCTGGCATTATCTGGAAGCACACTGATAGGCTCACATATCCTACCGACACATTTGCTTGTGTACAAATTTGTTGGGGATGTATAACTTACCATCGTGTAAACATTAACGACTGACTTAATGAAAGGTACGATTATAATCAAACAACTCTGGCTTTTAGAATACGCCTTTTCATTTTTGACCTCTTCCTCGAAATTAAAATATAATAGTACCAAAAAAACGTTATATTGTTTAGTACCATTTAGATTCTCTGTTTAGGTTTTGTTTAGGTTGGCAGCTCTGCTTAGCTCTGTTAAGGTTCGGCAGCATTGTATTTTTTAATATTTTTGTCGTTGTATTGTTTATTTAAGTATGTTGTTAGATTATGGTTTGAATGTGTGTTTGTTAGTAAGGTGATACTGTGACATATAGATAGATAGGTGAGATGATGTCGACTATTTATGCAGACCGAAGTTAAAGTATCCTTTAGATGGTTGTGCCCGCAAGAATGAAGTTCGCGGGAAAATGTTGCGCGAAAATGTGAAAAAAGCGGGAAACAATATTCAGTCGAGACTTGTATTCTGAGTATTGCTGTTTTGGAAATGTATAATTTCTGATAAAGAGCTGTGCTCGAAATATTAATGTAACGTTTTTTGGTACTATTATATTTTAATTTCGAGGAAGAGGTCATACATGAAAATACTTATTAGAATTTGCCTACACATATTCCTTGCACAAGCACTAACCAATATCAAGAACTCTGGCTTTTGTCAAGTTAAAGGGAGTGTGCCTCCTCTTTTGAAATGTCAAACATATTTGTATTACGGTAAGAAGCTATTGCTTTGATTATTGGTTACGATAAAATTCACGTCTGCTACCCTTTTAGATGACATTTTATACTTATCATCTGTTTTCATTTGTTTTGTTTCAAAAACTCAAAACGATCTCACTTAAACAGAGTAGCGGAAGTGTGTTACCTATAATTGGCGCAGTGGCCAGAAGCTAACAATTATGCTGCCTTGTAATTTAAGAGCAATTGCTATCTAGCTGCGAAAGCTCTTGGCGACTATTGATAATTAATCTACTTGCCAGTATGTGAATTGGCGACTTGCAATTCATCTCTCAGCCAAACTGAACACTGATTCTGGGGCAATATTGAGTTTAGTACATGGCTAAACTCAGCAAAATAAATGTTCACAGACTAGTGTCAACAACTCCACATAACCAATGTGAGTAGGCACACTCCCTTTAAAGCCTGAACGAATTCGCTCTAGGCATTAAATATATCAAAACCACTCTTGCCAAAATAAGAGTTTAGTCGCAACTTTCCCCTTGCTACTACAAGATTGTATCTTGTGCAATTAAATTTTAGTGAAAATATAGTGTCAAGCACAAGCTTGCCTGAAAGTCGCGTTGTGAGGAGTTTGCTGACTCCATGGACTGCGGAGAAGTGCTCCAGGCCGTGCGCCACCTCCGCGGAAGACCCAAGAAGTGTATTGAACTTCAGGGAGCTGTCGTTGAGCCGTTTTCTTAGATAGAGACAAACCAAGTACATAAATGCAAATATCCCAGTGTTCTGATGCGTAGGGGTGTTTGAAATGTGTAAATAAACCGTTTGATATGAATATAATAACAATTTTAAAATTGTAATTCTTTATGAAGCACCCTGTAGAAGTGACATAATTTCTGAGGCTTTTATTCCACCGCAAACTACGAAAGGAAGTATGCGCCGCACAACCGCATTCGTAACGACCTCCCAAAAACATGAGCCTGGAGCCGCCTCTGTCAGACCGATTTTTTCAAAATGTTGGCACAACACGCGTCATTCATTTTTTTAAAATAAGACTCTAGGCCTAACGGTTCAGAAGCAGCATGCAAAAAACTACCGGGGGGGGGGCAGAATCTGCCCCGCAAGGAATAGGGTTATAAGCTAATGCAAAGATGCCTTGGGTTTTAAGCTAATGCAAAGATGCCAAAGAAGCTTATCAACAGATGCCTTGACTCGTCAGTGCTAACTGTACCTATGTGCAACTGGCACTGACGGGGACGCCCTATTTGTCAAGGCATCCCTGTTGGGTGGATAAATTCTGTATTTTCCTTAGGGCTGCCGGGGTATCGCGTCTTACGTACTCCCCCAGCCACTATTTGATTTTTCCAGCAAGAAAGGGGCGGGCCATGAAATTGTCCGACCCGAACATTCCCACATTTGATTTGGAGCAGGTCGGGCAGAAACGCAAATAAGATTGTCCTCTTGTCCGACCGGTCTTTTTCTCTTTGCTCCTTGTGTTCTCAAATACTTTATATATAGTTTTTTACTTACACGTTTCTCTTTTTGCAACTCGAATTTGACCAATGAGCCATTATTTTATCTATTCTTTTTTTAGGAGGGCATTCTCCTGAACAATCTTATTTATTTGGGCAACTCTCTTTTCACTCATACTTTTGCCGTTCTTTCATCTCTACGATCCACTATCCATGACCTACGCCCATTAACTATAATAGTCGGCATATCCATAACATATTGCGTCATTGAATGTTGGACAAAACTCTTATCTATGTGAATGCTCCTAACACAGAGTGCGGCACAATATGAGGCGATGAAATAAATCGTCAGGCCGAAGTTCAATGCAAACACCAGCCGAGTCAGATTATTTTTTTTGTATTTCGCCCATTTTCCTAGTCTTCGTTCCTGCAACAACACAAAGTTATACTAGTAGGTATAATAGCAAAGTGACGAAATTTTTCGACCATAGTAGAAATCATGTTGAATTATCGAACAGTTTTGCAGAATGAGTAATCTAGTGACTGGTATTCAAATAGTTTTGCTCATCTGATAAATTCGGGCACCAGCAGCCGATCTGTTTTGTCGAATGATGATTGTTGAAATTGCCGTTTAAACAGTTATGCTGAATGGTCAAATGCGAGTGCAAAAAGGTGTACTAATATTACTTAATAATGAATAGGCTAGTGCTATACTTAAAGCATATTCCGGCATGAAGGAAAAATCTTACTGACCTAAGCCTGACGAAATTATCTGGAAACTCACTTTGCAAAATTTAGCTCTGGTCCTCGTGCTTCGCACTCGGACCTCCGCTAATTTTGGAAACCTCGTTTCCAGATAATTTCGTCGGCCCGGTCAGTAATATATATATGAGTTGGCATTGCTTGCGAAAAAATGTATAATGTCTGATAGTGATACTTTACATTTTGATCGGATGTTATTGGTGAGATGATTATTGGAGCTGAGGGGTGGGATAGGGAATAGTCACGGGATGCATAATTTGAATTTAGTTTTGGTTTGCGGCATAGATGAGGCAACTGAGACGATTTCTGCATTGTGCGACTAGGTTTAGTGTTAACGTTAGACGAAGAGCCGTGCTCGATATATATCGTAACAATTTGCATTTGGTAATTTTTCAACTTTGATATAAATATTTGAGGATTAGGTCAATGTTGGAGATAATATTCAATAAATTAAGATTTAATCTATGGAAATGCAAGTTAATGATACAATACAATACTGTTAATTTATCATAGAAAAAACATTAAAAAAACAAATGTATGTTGTCTAATTCATTTCGGCGCTACATTCCTTACCGTTCTACCCGGTATCTAGTTACCCTGATCCGTTTATCTTTCCCAGCCATTCCTGTCACTTCACTTGTGACGGGGACAGAAAGGCTGCTGATGTTTTGGGGTGTATCGGCGGGCCACTGAGCCCTCTCCTGTCAGCCCCTCTCCTGCCAGCCCTCTCCTGCCAGCCCCTCTCCTGCCAGCCCCTATCCTGTCAGCAACTCTCCCGTCAGTCCCTCTCCTGTTAGCCGAATGGAAAAATATGTCGGACAAAAATATTTCAGACATACGTTGATACCACACCAGCGCCACTAGGGGCAAACAAGGAACTAAAGTTGTATAGGTGGCGCCCAGGATCAGCAGCCGGGTATGACAGGCTGAACGGCTGCAATGCTATCATTTTGCTTGGGAAACAGAATTGTCAAATGATGAATCAACGGAATCGGCTTGTCCCCTTCTTGTGGTCAGCTCATCTGGTCCTGATAACGATCGGGGCTCGCTGCCCGCGTGTTTATAGTTATCAATTAAGTTAAGGAGGGGAGGAGGCTGGTACCTTCTTAGGGAGACATAAGTCAGTCAAAAATATATATATTGTTTTATTTTTGTA
The DNA here is from genome assembly GCA_014673585.1 of Semibalanus balanoides. Lineage (NCBI taxonomy): Eukaryota > Metazoa > Arthropoda > Thecostraca > Balanomorpha > Balanidae > Semibalanus > Semibalanus balanoides. The sequence goes on from VOPJ01009950.1 coordinate 18,978, forward strand.
TGGGGGCATCTTCCATACTTGGTTCTCCATTATATTGTCCATTTTTTCGTTCTTTAATATGTTTGACAATGATCTGTCAAACAATGGATAACTAGTGTGACTTTGTGGAAGATTGAAGAAACTGCTTTGCTCCGTAATCCTTAAGGGTCTTCTTCTACTCAGAAACTAGTAATACGGTGGTTCCATAGGCGTGGTTAGTGTGCCCCTCAGCGACGAGAATGCCCCTCAAGTTCGATGCCAGGGGGAGCCATGGCCCCCTGCCCCCTCCCCCTCCTCTGGATCCCGCTACTGTCAGCAANTTTTGACAACGTTCCTGGGAGTCTACAAAATTACACTATCACAACGTTGTGTAGTTGTGTTACAACCTTGTCACAACGTATTGTCAACGTCAAATTGTTAACTGGGTAGGTACTCACTGTTATCAATAATGTGTTCAGATTTCCGCGGCCGTTTTTAATATGTCGCTTTTGTTTTGAAAGTGGCTTGTACAGGCGCGGATCCAGGATTTCGGTCAGGGGAGAGCGCCCAATACAACAACTTTCGCCCTCCGAGCGCGCCCTACGGGCACGCCATATAGGCAAGACCCGGCTCAGAGGGGGGCGCGCGCCCAAGCGCCCTCCCCCTGGATCCGCGCCTGTTGTAAGTGCACTCTTATATTGACGATCAGTGATACATATATTTGAAATCGACCATTTACCCGTACCGTCATTTTCACACCGGCACGACGAAAACCCAACCGCCTTCGAACTGGAGCACATATCCCACAAATGTGGACTCACATCGACGTGGATGTGCGGCTGGTGGAACACCTGGGCGGCCGGCACCTCGCCCGGGTTGTACCGGTAGAACTCGCGGCCGTCCCGGTACCAGTTGACTGCGTAGATGCGCTCCCGCCAGCCGAGCAGCACGTGACACGAGAGCGGCACGTGCTGGCCGGCCGCCACGTACTGCGGGATCTCAGAGTGCAGCAGACGGATGCCGGCACCGCCTGCGGGCACAGACAGGGCGCGACACGGTCAGCGCTGGGGTCAACACTCAGGCACTCAACAGCACAGTATGGAGCATATCTAATACATGAACCACTGGGCGGAGATAACGAAACCTGTTCTTATCACAAGTAAGGTTGAGCCATGATAGAACACACGCCTTCTGATGGAGCTCCGACACTGTTCTGTGTCCCCCATCCATCAACCTCGACTACATCATCATAAACTCGCTTATGAGCCGCGCATCTCAGAATCCCCGGTATATTGTCATCTGCCGCAGCTCGTCAGCCGCAGCCGCAGCTCGTCAGCTCGTCAGCAGACCAACTGAGAGCGGCCCGGGGGGATCAGGTACGGATCAGGTCCGGGTTAGGTCCGGATCAGGTCCGGGTTAGGTCCGGAGGATCAGGTCAGGCCCGGAGGATCAGATCAGGTCCGGAGGATCAGGTCAGGCCCGGAGGATCAGATCAGGTCCGGAGGATCAGATCAGGTCCGGAGCTGAGTCGGCTCGCGATGCCGTTTCGTCACCGATGACACTCCACTGCACCCTGCACCTGTCAAATGACACTCCACTGCACCATGCACCTGTAAAATGACACTCCACTGCACCCTGCACCTGTCAAATGACACTCCACTGCACCCTGCACCTGTTAAATGACACTCCACTGCACCCTGCACCTGTCAAATGACACTCCACTGCACCTCGCCGACCAGCTTCTGTCGAATGACGCTGCAACTGCACCTCGCACCTGTCAAATGACACTCCACTGCACCCTGCACCTGTCAAATGACACTCCACTGCACCCTGCACCTGTCAGATGAAACTTAGCTGCACACTGCACCTGTCAAATGACACTCCACTGCACCCTGCACCTGTCAAAAGACACTCCACTGCCCCCTGCACCTGTTATATGACACTCCACTGCACCCTGCACCTGTCAGAGCACGTGACATGGCCGTCACGAGCGTCACAGACAGCGTCCTTCACCACACACTGACTAAAATTAAGCTTTGGCAGTTTCCTTTTAAGCTGTGTGAAAGCTGAGTTTGTTTTAACGCTGTATTGGTTATGCTTTCTGAAAGCTTGTGGTGGGATTTTACTGAGCTGCTGAGCGTCATACCGTGTGTTTCTGATTGATGTCATTGGTAGTGCTGCCATTATGATGATATCACTAGTTGGTGTCTCCCAATGAAAGGCTCACCCAATTGCCCTCGCTGGGTGACTGGCATATCAAATGATTCCGTTAATGTGACCAGAATGCATTGTAAACGTAATTAGACAGTTAAATATTGATGAATTGGCTGCTGCCCGACAGTTTCTTCAGGAGCCGGAGACAGCTGATATAAATGACCGTGCTAAGATGACAAATTTGCGCTATTATGTGAACCTTCATTACAAAGGTAAAGTTAAAAATAGCACCGATCTGCGTTTTCTTTGCATACCCATGGACAAATCATGTTGAGAAACTATTTCAATCAAACAAAAGCGAGCAAGCTAGTTCAGTATAGATTTCTCGCACTTCCCTGGGCTGCTGTAGCTTACGGGAAATGCTGATGCGTTACAGGGGACTACTATGTTCAGCTGCGGAGACGCCGCCGGCGATAAACGTCACTTGGTCGTTACAAATCGCTCACACGTGACTGCGCAAACTATTGGAAAGGTGATTAAACGATCTGAAGCATTAATAACCCGATTTCCACATTTATAGCTGAATGGCCCGTCTGTAAACCTGTAATGATATATATATAATGTACTAAGGCTCTTCAATTTAGCTAAAATATGTGCTTTTCAATCAATCCCCGAGTGAAAAAAGCATCTTAGTCAGTGGCGGATCCAGAGGAGGGAGCCAGTTGGCCATGCCCCCCCCCCTTGAGTCTCGAAGGGCCCAATGGCCCGTGGGGTCCCCATAGGCGATCGAAGTGATTCGAGACGAATTTCACTCGACTTTAAACAAAGTGCAAGTAAAGTAGTAGCAAAATAACAAAACGCAAGGTCTGCGGGGTAGGTACTCTGCTGGCCTCAGGATGCCCTTTTGCCGCCTGAGGGGGTACCCTAACGGCTGACCGCCTGAAGGGGTACTCTGGCCGCCTCAGTGGCACTCTAGCCGTCTGAGGGGGCACTCTGGTCGCCTGAGGGGGCCTCTGTTGACCTGAGGGGCCCTCTATCCGCATGAGGGGGCATTCTGTCGGCCCTCAGAAATTGGGATCCGCTTCCATAGACGGTGGGACAGGGACAGGCACCTGGGCCCCGTGTCCCTTTGAATAAGGTGCCGCGAATGGTGCTAAAATATGTATATGTACATTGTTTAGTCAATGGCGGCTTCAGGAGGCTGATGAAGAGGGGGAACAGCTTGACCAGGAGGGTAGTCGAGATCCGAGGTTTGAGACCAGGGCAGGAGAGAGATAGCCGTTTTTACTAGCAGTAAATCGTATGCATGCGGTAGCAGTGTATCATATTGCTTTGTGCATCGTGCGGACTTCCCAAAAAATTGGTATAAATTTGGACAGAAGGGCCTTGAAGAAAAGTTATCACAAAATCTGCCCTTCAACTGCACTACCAATTGTTCTTACGCAAAACAGACACACATTACCAATACAACTATTATTAGTTTAACTAGTTCTTGCTATTGGAACCAGGATGCAGGGTCAAAACGAGGAAATATGTATGAAACAATAAGTGGTGTCAAAAGACATATTGCTCCCCCCCCATTTAAGGCTAAAGGTGGGGCCATGGATTACCTAACCCAAAGTATTACCATGGGCCAAAGATTACTTAAGGGGTTAGGCAATCCATGGCCTCTTCTTTGGCCTTAAATGGGGGTGACAATATGTCTCTTGACACCACATTTTGTTTAAAATATATTTTCACGTTTTGACCCTGCATCCTGGTTACAATAGCAAGAACTAGTTATCCAGCCCACTCAAAACCTCGAATTTTGGCGCCGCTTCGCGGCCCAATAAAAGTTGCGTGGGTAATAAATGTATGTTTGCGTAAATACATTGAAGGGCAGCTTTTGTGTCAAATTTTGTTCAAGACCCTTTTATCGAAATCAAGACGATTTTTTAGCTCAAGAAAATTTATGAAGTCAGCACGAGACACAAAGTAATATGATACACTGTACTTGCATGCATACGATATACCCACTGCTAGTTAAAAAACGCCTACCATCCCCGTCCCTCCAGTCACAAACCTCAAGTTTCGACTACCCTCTGGTGAAGCTGCTCCCCCTTCTTCATCAGACGTATGGGGACGTCCTTGACTGTACACACACACACACACACACACACACACACACACACACACACACACACACACACACACACACACACACACACCCACAACACACACTACAACCCACACACACACACAGCCACACACATCTCTAGATTCTAGTGAAAGTCGTAAGTATGAGTGCACACACACAAAACACACAACACACACACACGACAAAACACACCACACACACCGCACACACACACTAACACACACAACACACACACACAACGACATACAAACACACACACACACAGCACCACACACACAACACACACAACACACAACACACACAACACACACAACAACGATGAATGTATACAATATATATGTGCGTCTGCCACAGGTCACATTATACTACTATTCTATTATTGTTGGCACATTTCCGGAACATTTAAATGAAATACATAAGGGCACGGGCTGATTATTGCCAAATAACATATAGCCCACGTTTGGTCAATTAAAAAACCTGCTGAAATAGGGGTACCTTTAAAATATAGTGGACCGAATCTGACGAGTTTTCAGATTCTGGTATAGGTAGGGCCACCACTGCAATTGTTCGTCCTTGAAGATATTCTGGATCCGCTACTGATTTAACTTAGTTGCGCTTGTATCAAAAGGACTTTTTTATAAATTTAGCCCGAACCTTTGAATGGATGGATTTCCGAGGTCAGGACCCGCGCTAAGCAGAGCTTGTGCCGTGGCGCAGTCCCTGACCACTTCCGTCCAATCGGGCAATTCCTGGCAGCCGGCAGAATCTAAAGGCGAAAGTTGTACGTGCCCTACATACTTGGACACGACCGTCCCCACCCTCTGATGTCACCTGACCTTGCGTACGACCGCTGCAACCGACCACAGGCCATCCGAGTCAGGGCAAATAGCGAGCGTTGAAGCGATTCGAACCCGGTCTGTCACACCGGGTGAGGTCAAAATCGCAGCGCTCTCCCGACTGGACGATGGACATACAGGGGCGGATTCGTTTGTCAACTGTTGCAGACTGCAGTGTGGTCAGGCAAGAAATATATTTACAAACGTTAGTCTTTCCCCGGTTTAACAGTAATCGATAGACTTATTTGTCACACAATTGTGCATGTATGCTTGTTAAAACATTAATATAGTTTAATGCATGAGTGGCATTAATGATTCGGTTTAAGAACGAGCCAAAGGCGAGTTCATGAACTGAATCTTTAATGCCACGAGTGCATAAAACGATTTAGTGCATGGCCGAAGACTGGCTATTTAAAGCACAAGTACATATTTTGCAAGAGTTCAATGCAAGGTCATTTGCCTAAGGCTTAGCAGTGTATTATCACTTTTGGGAGTGTATTAACACTCCAGTTAATCACCTACTTAGCACATGGTCAAATGGGAAAGCAGGTTTCTTTGGCCCATGCACTAAATATTTGTGAGTGCATGGCCGAGACTGTTTTCCCACTGAATATTGTGCTTAATTTTAGCGGTGTATTAACTGGAGTGTTAATACTCTCCAAAGGTGAAAATACACTGCTAGGCTTCAGGCACATGAACCTACATTTAACTCTTGAAAGATATGTACTTGCGCTCTAATAGTCTTCGGCCATGCACTAATATAGTTTTATGCATGAGTGGCATTAACGATTCAGTTTATGAACGAGCCCAAGGCTATATAAACAGGTAGGCTGCTCCGCCCGCAGAAAGTGGCAATACCCGATAGTAGCGCCATCTCTGAATTGAACTTGTAACTACCGGGCGGTGACGTCATACTGTACGCTGATCGCCAGACTGCCCACCGCCGCAATTTGCACTACCGGGGCCGATTGAAGACGTACAGTGGCGGATCCAGAGGAAGGGGCCAGGGGGTCATTGCCCTCCCCCCTTGGGGCCTCGAAACTTGAGGGGGCACTCGGCCGCCTTGAGGCCACTCTGGACAGTCTGAAGGGGGCACCTCTGGGCCCCTGAGGGGCACTCTGACCGCCTGAGGGGTCCACTTGAGGGGCCACTTCTGGCCGTCCAAGAGGCACTCTGGACCACTTGATCGGAGGGGTAACTGATCGTCTTCTAGGGGCACTCTGAAGCTGAGGGGGTCCAATCCTGTCGCCAAGGGGCACTACGGCCGCTGGAGAGGGGGCAACCCTGGCCGCCGGAGGGGCACCCTGACCGATTGAGGGGTACCTCCTTGGCGCCTGAGGAGGCCCTCTGGCCGGCTGAGGGCCACTCTGGCGTCTGAGGGGGCACCCTGGCCGCTTGAGGAGGCACCCTGGGCCCGCCGGAGGGCACCCTGGGCCGTCTGAGGGGGCACCCTGGCCCGAGGGGGCACTCTGGCCGCCTGAAGAGGCACTACGGTCGCTGGAGAGGGCACCCTGGCCGCCTGATAAGGGAACCCTGGCCGCCTGAGGAGGCACCCTGGCCGCCAGAGGGGCACCTGGCCGTCTGAGGGGGCACCCTGGCCGCCGGAGGGGGCACTCTGGCCGCCTGATGGCACCGCTGACAGCCTGAGAGGGCCCTCTGGCCGCCTGAAGAGGCACGTGGCTGCTGGGAGGGCACCCTGGCCGCCTGAATGGGGCACCCTGGCGCCTGAGGGGGCACCCTTGACCACCTGATGAGGAATACTCCTGCCGGCCGGAGGCCCTCTGGCCGGCTGAGGGGCACTCTGGCCGTCCTGAGGAAGGCACCTGGCCGCCTTGCTGGGGCACCCTAGCCGCTAGAGGGAGCACCCTGGGCCGTCTGAGGGGGGCACCCTGGCCGCCGAAGGGGCACTCTTGGTCGCCGGCATGGGGGCACTCTGGGCCGCTTAGGGAGGCACCTGGGCCGCCGGAGGGGGCACTCTGGCCCGCCTGATGAGGCACTCTGGACAGCACATAGAGGGAGGCCCCCTTCTTGGCCGCCTGGAGGGCAACTACGGCCGCGGAGGGCGGCCACCCTGGCCGCCGGCCAGGCGGCACTCTGGCGCCGAGGGGACACTCTTGGCGCTCTGGGATGGGCACTCTGACAGCCTGAGAGGGCCCCTGGCTGGCCCGGCCATGGAAGAGCACTACGGCTGCTGGAGAGGGCACCGCCGCCTAGAGGAAGGCACCCTCGACCGCCTGAGAGGCGTACTCTTGCCGCCTGAGGGGACCCCGCGCGTGGCCGGGCATAGAGGAGGCACTCTGGCCGTCTTGAAGGGGGGCACCCTGGCCGCCTGAGGGGCACCCCTAGCCGTCTGAGGGGGCCACCCTGCCGTCTGAGGGGGCCCCTGGCCGGCCGGAAGGGGCACTTTCTGGCCGGCCTGAGGGGCCACCTGGTCGCATTGAGGAGGCGCCCTGGGCCGCCGGAGGGGCACTCTGACCGCACTGATGGGCACTCTGACAGCCCTTTGAGGAGGCCCTCTGGCCGCCTGAAAGGGGGCACTGCGGCCGCTGGAGGAGGGCACCCTCGGCCGTCTGAGGGGCAAATCTGGCCGGTGAGAGGGGAGGCATTCTGCTGACCTGTGGTGACCCAAGATTTAAAAAAATGCTTGAAATAGAGGCACCCTAAAAATAATTAATGGGACCAAATCCGTCGAGTTTTCAGATTTGGTATAGGTAAGGGCACTACTGCAAAGTGATGGCCCCTCCTGGCAGATTTTCTGGATCCGCCACTCGGAGTTGAGAGGAGGTGGTCGCAGTCAATTATTATTTGTATCGAATTGTGCGTGGAAGCCATTAACGCCCACGCCCTGGAGCGCTCGATTCAAGACGAATGATATCAGGGGCAAATCACCACGACCAAGAGTGGCGGGTAAGGCACGTAAGCCAGGCATTTCGTCCAGGGGGAAAGGGGCAGGCGCCTCGGAAAGGGGGCCTGTTCCCGAGGGTTGAAAGGCCCGCCCACAAAAAAAGTGTAAAAATTATAACGGATTTCGGCCACTTTTATTCTTGTGAGTTTAACTTTCCAGGAACCCTCTGGTCTGTTAAGGGGCCCTCTCAGCCTGCTCAGGGGGCCTTTCCGAGCTCGGTCAGGTGAGCACCATGCGGCCTTTACATGTGCCGACATGCTGAGGGGGCGTTTCGACCTGCCCAAGAGGGTCCCTCTGTGCTTGGTAGAGGCCCATTCGAGGTAATCAGGGCCATCTGACCTGCTCAAGAGGGCCTTTCGCGTCTGGTCCGGGGCCCCTCTGTCATGCATATACCAAGCAAGGAGACGAGCGGATCCAGGATTTTCGGTCCAGGGGGGCGTCGCCCTACAAAAAAGGTTGCGCTCTCCGGCGCGCCTACGGCGGAGCGCCATAGGAAATTCCCGGCTCAGGGGGGGGGAGGCAAAGCCCGCCCCCCCACTGGAAATCCTCGCCTGATAAGGGGCCCTGTATTGGAACTTCCTAAGGGCCCTCTGGGTGTGCCCAGAGGCCCTCCGTCTTCTAAAGGGGCCTCCTCCGCCTGGCAAGGTGTGCGGCTTTCTGGCTTGTCGCCCTTGTCAACATGCTCGGACGGCATTTCGACCTGCCTGGACCCCTCCATGCTGGCTAGGAGCCCATATCGGGCACAGTTTTTCAGGGGCCCTTCGACCCACCCAGGGCCCCTTCAGTGTTGGTCAGGGGGCCCCTCTGACCTGCACAGGGCACTTCCCAGGGGGCCATCTTGTCTGTCCAGGAGCCCTCCAGCCTGGTTGTCCAGTGGTCCTCCAGTCTCCAGCCTCCAGTCACCCCCCCTTTTTCTGTGCCTGAAAACGCCCCTGAAACTCTATATGTAATAAATAATGTAAATTATAAAATAAAATTACTATCTTTTGCATCTTGATAGCTATAAATGCCCTTCGCAATTTTTTTTATTTTTACTTTAAGCCAAGCGTTTCATACTTCTTGCAAACCTCCCCTTTTCAAGACACTGAAACCGCCTCTGCCACGGTAAATTCATTGTTTATATATATTGTTAACATTAACTTATTTTACAATCACCGTGAACTCATAGTAACCCTCCATTAAGGAAGAAGGACGTTGAAGACCCGCATATCCACAATTAATCGCACAAATGTCGCCGAAAAAATCCTTACCAAAACTGGGCCCTGGGACCGCCTTTGTTCAGTTGAAAACGCAAAATTTTAACTCGTATTGTAAAAAATCAGTTCTTTAGAAAATTACTAAATTTCATGAAGCTACTCCCAGCCCGTTTCCGGAGATTATCCGGCAAAACATGTTCGGCCAGCAGGCGTTAAGCGCACCCCCAACACAAGACGGCAGCGCCCGCAGTGTACGTATGACGTACATAAAAAGCTAAGAGCCTTCCCTAAAGGCTAAGGCAGCGGCTTCCCATGTCCAATCGGCTATTGCTACTTTTGCCTATTGAAAAGTGGGGCGGAGCCAGACCCCCTGGAACGAAGGCCGAAGGCAGAGTTCAAAACGGAAATCTTTTAATGCCACGAGTGCATAAAACAATTTAGTGCATGGCCGAAGACTCGAACTGTTTTAGAGCACAAGCTCTACAAAATATTTTTTCTGAGAGCTTCAAGCAGGTCATTTACTGAGGCTTAGCAGTGTATTATCACTTTTGAGTGTGTATTAACACTCCAGTTAATACACCGCTATAGTTAAGCACATGGTCAGTGGGAAAACAGTCTTCGGCCATGCACTAAATCGTTTTATGCGCTCGTGACATTACAGATTCAGTTTATGAACTCGCTTTTGGCTCGTTCGTAAGCTGAGTCGTTAATGCCACTCATGCATAAAACTATACTTGTCTGACTTATTCTGTGCCAAAAGTACAGTTAGTTATATACAAGCAGCCGACAGCATTTGCATAATCGCAGTCTGCAAAATCTTGTGCACTTGAATTGGAACGCCTCACAGGTTTCGTGCTTTAAAACAAAAGCTCCTTTAATCTGACGCTAGTTTCACGCAAATGATGTAACATCGTTCCTCTTTATAATTATGGAATCAGGAATGCTCGCTTGCAAAACAGAGTGTTTCATGGGTGCCTAAACCCCAAGCCCAGCCCAGCCGAAGCCCATGAACACCAAGCCATACCGCCAGACCAGGACCCACGTCAAATTCATGAAGATTTTGAGGCCCGTATGCCCGGTCTCGGCCCATTCATATTAAGCAGAGATAAATATTTTCACACATTTGCAACCATTATTCTAACAGAGGTACTTGCATGCTACTTCAACGAGAAATAATTCACGCACCTGTGTGTATTGCTGTTTGGCATTTTGACTCATCGGAACACTTTCCGCGATCCAACATTGTCATACTGGATGTAGACTTGGGATCGGACATTGATTTTGGATTTTTCAATTCTCTTACCACTGCCTAGGTACATTACCACGAATTTATTTTCTCATTGTGTAATTGCCACAAATTGTATTGTTTAAGTGCCCTTTATGCATTTTATTAAACATATTTACCTGGTTAAACATCTTGGCTTCGAAGTGAAAAATAGAACGGCAATTACATAACTAAAAAAAATTGTCATACCCGCCCACCCAGTACCCATGGCAAAGTCGAAAAATGCCATAGCCCAGCCCAGACAATCGGAAGAATTGAGTGGGCACCCATGGGTGCACCCAGCCCATGAAACACACTGTTGCAAAACTTTGTACTTTTACATACGCATGGGTATTGGGTAGCAATAAATAGTCCGGTAACAAATAATAGTATAAGTAGATATTGCAAGATATAATAACGCTTAATGCACATTCTGAATTCAAATGCACATATTTTGACTGCTGATGTGCCCATATCGTCGGTACACCTTACATACCATGAATATATACACCAAGACAATGTAGTTCACTTCACTTCTGAGTTCTGAGTTCTGATATAAGGCGTTTAAGGTGTTTAGATGCCTGGCAGGGCGCACACAGTTCGCAACACCTTTACCGACACGGTTTGCAACAAAATACAGACTTTATTCCGCGCAGACCTGCTTCTTCGGCTAAAATTCGTAGCGTGATTTTCGCGAACGACTAATGCTTCTACCACGTAGCGCTGAATCTAATTCGCCACGTAATTTCCGCTCCATTTTGCCGAGTCGACATGCATTAAGGTACAATGGCAGTCGTTAGAAGGTATTCGGCCGAGTTTAAGTCGGTTAAGCTAGAAATCACTCTAGACATCTCGCTGTAATTTGAAACAGATGGGGCTGAAAAAGCGGCCTAGTTTCCGTAAGTGACATAGCTTCACTGCTACAGCCGACAATGTCTCATCGCAGTGCAGGTATATAGCGTGATAAATCTCAACAAACTCCTTCGCGTATCGGCAGTGAGTAAATTTGAAGTCATATACATGTTATATAGCCGTTTTCACGATGGATTATTTTAGCGAAAAGTTTTAAAACATTTTGAAATGTTTTAGTAGTAGCCGTTTTCACGATGGACTAAATTGCGAGAAAAAAAATGTCTTAACCCTCGCTCTACAGAAACGTAGGGTGAGGGTAAAAAAATTCTCGCAAATTAGTTCATCGTGAAAACGGCTAATACTAGTCGTTTTCACGACGGATTATTTTGCGCGAAATGTTTTAAAACATTGTAAAATGTTTTAAAAAGATTTTGTATGAAAGTTTTAGTATACGATGTATTCCAAGAAAAATAAATTACTGATTTAGGCGATATTATCATTATTCAAGAGTTATTGGAAACATTAAATGAGCTCATTACAAGACTTATGATTTACAAAAATTTTCCGTTTCTAAAGGAATATATGGTCTAGAGTCCATTTCGTTCAGGTGAAGATTACCGCCGATACTAGTTTACTCAATTCTGGCAGGTCATGGATCACAGAGTCTGCCTTCGCTGCATGGCACAATAATTGCGCTAGAAGACGATTCCTGCCGGGCGAGTCCGATTATGAATTCAAGGGGAGTCGGTTTGTTGAGGACCATAGTCCTCGGGACGTGCCCGAGATTTTAAAATGTTTCGGAGTCTTTCTGAAAAAGTTTCAGGTAGCGTGAAGATCACAATTAACCTATGCATTAATCTATCCTTGCTAGGATTACACCAAACCGCAATTTTGTAACATACTATTTCTTACCAAAACATATTACAAAATTCTTAAGAGACATTTCAAGACAAAAATCGTTTTTGCAAAAGTTATGTCTTAAGGAATGGATCGTTACTCCCTAAAATAGTTCATACTAAAACATTTTAAAACATTTTAAAATGTTTTAAAACATTTCGCGCAAAATAATCTATCGTGAAAACGGCTATAGACATACATACAAGCGTCGACATCGGGGAGCAACAGGGAGCTTACATCTTTTCCCCCTATACCTCCGACTGATGATCCCCCAAGATCGATACAGACCCGAGATGGATTTGTGGTAGAAACAAAATTAAGGTAAGTTGATGAAGTTCATAGATTAGCCCCGACACAAAATCTTGTTTTTTTGGGGGGGGGCATTGCGTAGGCATATCACATCTGCGAGACAGATTTATCCCACCTAAGAATTATGGTGACGGCAACGCTGCAATGTAAGACACTCGGCTTGTTTTTAACGTACATACCAAGCATATTGCACACTACACAGTAGTTAATTGTTTTATGTTATAAATGCTTAGCAAGCTACAGTCTAACAAGACATTCTGCGTAACGTAACGAATAGCGATTCACCTTAGTATTGATTTAAAACTGAGATAGCTATTATCTTTGGCCGTTATCGAAAAGTAGAAATAACTCAAATCATTTTCCCCAGAACTAACCGTTTTTAAGCACTTCAATTTTAAATTTACAAAAAGGGGGTCTTTGCAAGTGCAACCTCTGACTAGCTGACAGCCACTTCAAGCATCTTCAAGGTTATTGATCCGGGAATAAAAATGACTTGTATTTCTCGAGCCTTGAATGGATCGCCTGCTGCTATTACGATAACAAAATATTTGTATGCATTCAAGTGCACCAGAATTGCCTACAAAGATAGTTCTATACCCCTCTATATCTCAATAATGGCGTCTTTGTCTCAATTTTAAGAGGCTTAATTTGGATAAATTTAACTGATTTTTTTAGAAACAAATATATCCATTGTTTTCAGCAGCACTGATTTTATATTTGTACTACAACCGGCGTACATTTGACAACTTTCAGAAGGGTGGAACATTTTCTTTAAGCTTGTTGTTGATACATAATGTACCTATGATATTATTAATTAAGTGCGATGATATCATTAATAAATGACACCATTGAGCTGACTTCTCAATCATTTGAATCAAGCGCACGTAAAATTGCATGCCACATCACATAATCAGCTGGATAATTAATACGAAGATAGCAATCAGACTTGGCGGAGAAAAAGTTAATGACGAGATTAGCACATGTCTGGCTCACTAATTGGCTAATTGGTCCCGGAATGACACTTGACGTGCGCTCCCATCTGGCCCCTGACAAGTTCCGGAGCCGGAGCGCTGTCTTCTCTGGCCTCTGAAGTCTGACACCCAGAGAGAGAGAGAAGAGAGGCCACCACCACTGTCTGGCGGTGGCCTCGCTCAGACTCAGACGCCCCGGCGCGGTCTGCAGCTGGTTTGGACACCTATTACTTACCTGCAGCTACTCTGCAGCTAGCATGGACACATTTATGAAACACTTTAACATCATTTTCTGATGGCTTATAGTTTTAATTGCCAAATGAGAATGGTCAAATTTGCCATCAAACGCATGTACTGATAATTATTTCATGTCCATTGGATTTAAATGCACCGTGTAACCAAATCTACATTTTAGTGCGCCTTGGACGGTAACACGTTTTGCGTTTGGTACGTTGTAGGATGCCACAATACAAACTGCAAGTCATGGCTACAGCGGCCATACAACGATGTGCCTTCTGACACGAGTTGATTTGATCCGTGATGATCTGTCATAAAGTGGAGGGCAGCCGTATGAGTGGGTTCAGTTTGAATATGATTTACCGTTTGACGATCGAGTTGTCGCGACAGTTGTGCTAAGCGAGGCGAATGTTCTTGTATGGGTACGAGGTAGCTGCTACTTGAATGCACAGCAACAGAAGGCTGCAGCTGAATAATATATGAAATCGTGCTTAATTAAGTGCATTCCTCCTTTGAAGTGTCTCTTGAGCATCTCTCAAGTGGTGACATTAATGGTATGTACCTGCCGGCCTTCCTCTATGATGTCATGACAACAAGGCCACGGTAGATCCGTCAACTAAGGTTACTCGGATTGGAACGAGCGAAACACTCGTCGTTTGGTCGGGAAGCTTATATATCGCCCGGTGGTGTGTGCTTTCTAAATGTTGTCCACGTTATTTAGTTTAACTTGAGACTGTCAGCATAGCAGGCAGCAGATGTGATTCATATCACCTTTTTGGTGTGAAAAGCTGGTGGCAGTCGTCAGTTTCTGTTTGAGAGTTCCATCTTTCAGCCCTACCGTCCCACTGCATGGGGTGCCGGCCGGCCCCCAGGGTCTATGTTGGCGATAGTAAGTCCTTTTAAGGCGATAACTTTCCGGTTGGCGGACCACTCTGTCTCACTTTATCTATACTCCTTCATCCAATGGTTGTGAAATGGTCCGACTTGACCAAATCGGCGCGTTATTTTAACCAAACCATGTGAAGCTGATGAGCATATTCAGCCAACAGTGTAAAATCGGAGAGATTTTTCACAAACTTGGGACGCTGCTGTATTGCCTTCATGATTGATATATGGCACCAATATCAGATAGAGCATGCGCCATGGCACACAAGATTGATGTATTCTTATAACAGTCAAAATACAGCGGTATAGCGATATACAATCCATACTGCTAGAGCTTCATATTTAAATCCTAGTTAATTGCAATTATTGTGTTAATTACAACTAGTTCCTTATGACTCATGTCTTCCAGTGTCTCCGAACTAACATGTATTATACACAGAAACCGGTGGTTATCTCTGAGTCAGAAGCTTTCCAGTCGGTGGAAGCTAGCTTCCTGCACGGCGCAGTTTACTCACTGCATATCACCGCATCTACTCATTGCATTCAGCGCAGCCTTTAACATCAGCATCCAATAGTGCTCTCCGTGACCACCCCTGCTCGTCTGACGCCCCTGCCGTCACCGATGACATCAGGAGTCACATGTCCGCCTCCGTGGGTCGCTGACCTCTGGGCCGCCGTCGCCGCCGCCGCCGGCTGGGTGTCTACTGTCTAGCCATCCGGAGCACGCCCCATCTGGTCACCGACACGGGTCGGGGCGAGTCAGCCTCCCATGACGATCTCCCCGGCCCCGCCGACACACTGGGGACGCCGGCCGCGTCTCCCGGCCCTGCCGACACACCGCTGCAGGGACGCCGGCCGCGTCTCCCGACCCTCCCGACACACCGCTGCAGGGACGCCGGCCGCGTCTCCCGACCCTCCCGACACACCGCTGCAGGGACGCCGGCCGCGTCTCTCGGGTCACAAACGCACAGCTGGGGCCGACTTTAGGTGGCGGTCTGATCTGTTATATGATCTGTACTGCAGTCGGATCTTCGCAATGGTTTCTCTGCTCGAGCGGCCCCCTTTTCGAGTCTCCGAAGTCTTCACCCTATAAACACCTTGATTTGGAAGTTGGAACCCAGACACGTTCACCATATCAGTTTTCAAATAAAAGTCACGGAAGTACGCACCCAAAGGAATGGAAGATCGCACGTTACTTTAGAATTCGCTGCCGATCCACTACAATAGGGAGGTTCAGGTCGCTGGAAGAATTTTCCAAATTAATATGAAAGGTACCGATTTGAGCATGCTTTACTGTTATAAATGTTCACTCTTCTGTAGATTTCTTATCAACAGAAAGCTCGCAGAACCCAGCAAGTCTTCAACAGAACCCAGAATAAGTCGACACTCTACAGTGTCCCAGTATCTGGGTTTAAGCAGACAGCATTATTCCCACCGCCTCCCTCCACCGCCCCCTCCACCGCCTCCCTCCACCGCCTCCCTCCCTCCATAACCGCCCCTCCCGGCCTTCCACCGGCCTCCCTCTCACCGACCGCCCTCCCTCTCACGCCTCCCTCCACCCGGCCTCCCTCACAGCCTCCCTCCACCGCCTCCCTCCACCGCCTCCCCACCGCCTCCCTCCACCGCCTCCCTCCACCGCCTCCAATCCACCGTCTCTCCCTCCACCGCCTTCCCTCCACCGCCCTCCCTCCACCGCCTCCCTCCGAGCGCTCTCCACCCGCCTCCCTTACCGCCTCCCTCCACCGCCTCCCTCCATCCGCCTCCCTCCACTGCCTCCCTCCACCGCCTCCCTACCGCGCCTTCCTCCACCGCCTCCTCCACCGCCTCCCTCTACCGCCTCCTCCAACCGCCTCCCTCCACCGCCTCCCTCCAACCGCTCCCTCGCACCGCCCCCTCCAATTGAACTGCACCGCCTCGTCTGAGTCCAGCAACACAGCACGCAGAAGGAGGCTCTCGCGTGAATACGGTGAATGGGCCGGCTTTTGCCCTATATACAGTGAAAGTCCACTTGTTGAGGCCAAATGGGAGTGAAGTGGACGAACACAGCGCAGTCACTTTAGGCACATGTCTGGTAAAAAGAGGATTAGCATACCACAAAGTGATGCTAACTTAGATGTTCACATTGTACTGATATCCCAAATGCAGGCTTGCAATTAAGCCTTGCAAAACGGGTGTTCTCAAGACACTATTACCGGTAATATGTATGGCTGCTAGATTTTAATCAAGTACTCATAGGCGATTAGCAACCGTATGTAGCATCATTATGTAGCCACCCTATGTACTGACCGGATGCTTGGTATGAGCACCTGACTGGTGCTAGCTTTTTAGCACCGACGTGGGTTAAAATGTTAATTCTGATATCCCAAAATGAGACTTAGCACCTGATTAAAATTAGCACATTTACGATGCTAAGGTACCTAAACATGGAGAAAAACGTTTTGAAGCACACCACATGTCTCAAACAGTGTCATTCAACGATGCTAGCGATGTAATTGCTTTTATCTCAATGTCTCCAATGCTGAACTTCTCCAAAACGGGTTCTTTGAGGCATTTCGCATATCTTCAGTAAAAAACAACTTATAATTGACAATACAATGAATTGTATACAAAAACATCCACAAGATTTGCAACAAACATATAGGGAAGCTGAAAGCTGAGCCATGCAAAGTGTACCCTATAATGTCATCGACAGCGTCTTGATTGGAACTTGCCTTTCCCCGCGTACCTATATACCTATATACCACGAATCGCTTCCTCTGGCGGGCAGCTTCTCAATCGTTTCTCGTGTACGGTAGAGATGTAGAGATGTCCAATTGACCAGAAACGAGTTTTTTGCTTTGCCCCCCCCCCCTCCCCGTAGGGCGAGGATTAAAAGGACACTGCCACCTTCCCAAAAGTTCTCAAATGTACGCCGCTTGTGGTGCTTAATATGAAGTAATTTATGCCGAACACGATATCGACACTTTGTTTTCACAAACAGTGCTCTCAATTTTCATTTAATAAAAATGGGGCCTGATGACGTCATATGACCGGAATTTTTGGCGAGTAGATAAAACCCTTTGGCAGCTGCCATATGCTGTATGGACTATCATGTAGTGGCTATGGGTAATGGCCAAAATGGATAGAAAATCGACTATAATCAAATTGTAATAAAGAGACGACGACACTCGGCTCAGGGTCCCCGTCACCCTGATACACTGGGGACCCCTGTTTTTTGCTGATGTCAAAATCTAATGCACATATTTAATTATGTGATTCGACCCTCGTGGTAATGTCTTAACAGTATATACCAATATACGAACCATTAATTTCAATGCCAAGCACGGAAAATGGCTATCTCAACTCAAATATAATGTTAAGGTGGCAATGTCCCTTAAATACAGAATGGTATTGGAATTGATCGGAATACGGTTCTGTCGACGTTACGAAATGAGATAGAACGCGACAATGTATCCAGATATCTGCTCATTCTTACAAATGGAACATAAATAAATGGATCCAAAATAATGAAATAAACAGAATGGCCCTCATGCCCCCCCCCTTCCCTTGGATTCGCACCTGTCTGCTGTGCAACTGTAGCATCATGAAGAGAATACGGACACGTGTTGTAGTGCAGTTTGTTTTATTAAGAACTTGGGTAAATATTATTGAATAAACAATATCTGCAGCAGCTGCCGTGTGCTATTTAATAAGCTGCATTCTTCTGACTCACCGGTGACTTTTGCCAATATCCTCCCATACCCACATGGCTAGTACGTCACGTGTAAGGCATCGCTAGCCAATGTGCCGCGGTGTCGGCCGGTGACGAGGGCATTAAACCCAGTGGCCGCGCCCATCCGTCGGTCAATTTCCCCTTGCCATCAGGGTGTCTGCAGCCCCTGCTCCCGAATGACTCCATAAAGACCGCTGCCGCGACCACCGCCCGTCGTGCTCCGCCGGAAATTCACTCTGCCGTCCCTCTCCGTACCTCCCCGCCCCTCTGTCCGGGCCGTCAGACGGGCCCCCAGGGAGCGGCGGGGCGCGGGACGTGGCCAGCGGGCAGTGTCGAGGGGACACTGCCTCTCCTCCGGCCGTGATTGGTCCACGTCTCTCTCCGTGTCGCTGCAGACTGCTCAGCCGCGCCGACCACTGACTTACAAGCGCCAGTTTCGGTCAATTTCCGAGCGGGTTTATTGTTTTTAACGGGCGGCCGCGGAGGGAGCGGCGGGTTCCGATGAGCCGGTCGCTGAGTTATAGCAGGGGATGGGCGCTAGGGGCACGAGCGAGCAATAGGGGTGATTCAGCGGACGCATGCCAGACTGTTAATGCCGTCACTTACAGGCTGTTAGCCCGACGGACTCCATACTTCTATCGCTGGAAGTAAACACCGGTGGGGTGAAGCTCCGTTCTCTTAGCTCGTCGCCTGCCGCTCTAAACAGACAAAGAAACTCTCACTGACTGAGCTGCGCCAGCTTTCTGCCGCCGATGGGTTTGCAGATGCAAATATGACCAGTTTTTGTTAACACTCAGCAGCAGGGATGCTATTGTATTCGTGCAGCTGCTGGCTGCGAAAGTGACGGGGCGATCAGGAAAAACTTCGGTGTTGAATAAATGTTCCCAAGCAGGAAGAGCTCGAGATCCAGATGGTGAAAGATGGCATCCGAAAAGAAAGTGCAGCAGGAGCACTCACAAACCGACAAACTGGTGTACTGATGCCCACAGCACGCTCGAGTCGGGTAGTTTAGCTCAAGAGTCACTTATTCAATGGAACTTTGTGACTTCCAACACCGCGCTTAAGATTGAGCTATAATATTTCAGGATAGGTTAAGGGAAACATTTGATCTACCAGTTGTTTTGCAATTTGTAAACTCAAGCATGAAAAGTAACACGGCTACCGGTTTGGTAAAGCAAATATGAAGTCTTAACCCTCGTCCAGGTAGGGGGTGGATGCCACCCCTCGTTTTTTATCAAAAATAACTCACGTAGTTATCAACAGATCGTGATGAAACTTTCAGTATCCTTAATTGGAACCATTTGACACTTACTCTGAAAATTTATAACTTCCAACTTGCATGACCATGACCTATAACCTGCTTCTCAAGGTCATGTTAGGCGCAATCGGCGTCTTGCAGTATTGATCCTTGTTACATGTGCAATTTTCGAGTGTTTGTTGTTCAGGAGCATATCCAAAGTTGTTTGCAGGAGACTATTGTGGCTTCCGCTGAGATTGTGACATCGACTGACCTCTTCAGAGGTCCATCGAGGTCACTGACCTCCGATGACCTTAGATGACTTTTTGTTGGCTTCTGGCCGTTTCTAGAACAATATGTGACGCTGTATTCAAATATGGGATCAATTTTACATAATTGTATGCTGCAATGCGGTCATAGATCAATCAATCAATCAATCAATCAATCAATCAATCAATCAATCAAAAAAAAATATATTAACAAACAAATAAACATAATGGACAAAACATTGGCGATTGGTGCAAATGCATATATGCATAAATCAGGGCATCTCGCAAAATACAAAATCGTATCTCCGACCACCGTCATGGGCACCACCACCACCAAGCCGACGCAAGCGAGCCGCCGCAACCGCGCCGATCACTGCCCACCACCTAGCCGACGCAACGAGCCGCCCGAACCGTCGCCGAATCCCTGCCCACCACCTTAGCCCGAGCAGGCAACGAGCCGCCGAACCGCGCCGATCACTGCCCCACTCTTTACATCATGGTCTCAGTTATAATTCGCTGTAATATGCACATTGCCGATTTTATAATATGTACTTATTTACACCACTGCGCCGTAGCGTCAACACCAAATGGTGCTAAATGATAAAGATTATACAGCTGTAAAGCGCAAAAAATCAATCCAATACCCACCCGCAATTTACATTTACTTGCAAACATTAAGCTTATAATTGCAAGTTTAAAGGAACGTTGCACAACCTATGTAGTTAGAAGTATAAAATATTGCATCAAACGATTTAGTTCGGATCAATTTGCGACGGCAAAACCATGCATGTTGAAGAAGAAAAAAATATGCTTCGCACAAAACGAACATCTTTTGGGTGGATACGAAATTAACGCATGCATAAACTCTGAACTCTATTGTAAACCCTACCCGAAATTGGTGATCTATCTCGGCAATGATAAGTCACACGGACATAAGACAAACACAGATGCGTAGAACAATGACCAGCCCGGCGTACCCACACCCACACACACCAAACACCCACACCCACACCATCAACCAAACCATCACCCCACACCATTACACATACCATCATCCACACCATCACCATTATACTCAGACCCACAATAACATAAATCAAATTGCGCATTGTGCAAACGTCCCTTTAGGAACGATTAAGCTGTAATTCGGTGTGTGGTTTGAGACCACAACACTGGCAATGTCACGCAAGTCAAACTTTGGGTCACACTGCACATGCGCAGGTGCACACCCCTATTCTGTAACTAATGTACTTGCTATCGGGTTTTACGGGCTCGCTCGTCCTTCGCCACATAACCTTCGCCCCACTGGGGGGGGGGGGTGTTTGAACACCCCCTCCTGTTTTATCAAGATAACGGGAAAACGGCGGCGCTTAGCGCCGCCAAATTTGGCATAACTAATCATCGATCCTTTCCGCACATTTTGACAAATTCGAGTTTCGTATCGGGTTAGGTCAGGTCACCAGGTCAGGTCAAGTGGTCAGGTCAGGTCAACCTACCAAAAAGTTTGCGGTCGAGCCATGACCACAGTTTTTAACGGATCGATATCAAACTTGTAGGATTACATCAAGTCATCAGTATCTACAAAATTTGTATCTCGTGTTTTTGATATCGGTGACCTGAGGTCGGGTCAATCTTGTGACCTCCCATTATAAGTAAATTGAGAAATATTCAAATACTTTCTTTTTCGACGATATCAGTCCATTTCCTTCTGGACAATGTTATAATAGGATATTATGAATGATCTAAGTGCAGGTTTTTCTTCAGAGACCTTTACGGGTCATCTGAAGGCCATCCAGTACCGGACACCTTTTCGTCAATAACTCTAAACATAATGAAGATAGAGAAGTGTAACTTTCACCAGTGTCTCGTCAAGACACATCTCCTGATATGCAACATGAGTCATGACCTACTTGGGTCACCACTTGACCTTTACCTGAGGTCATTTTTTAAGTTGACCTAACATGAGCAAATTTAATATATGTCAAAGCGCCTTGACAAGAAAAACTCGATGGCGTAAACAGTATGGCGTTATCTTTATTAAGTAAGAAGTTATTTCCGAAAGTATGATTTGCTAAAAATTAGCATTTTGACTTTAATGACCTCTAGAGCCTAAATTATTGACCTGAGGTCAATTTTGAGAACCTATTTGCGATCGCAAATTTCAATGGCTAGCGATTGTTTTTTTCGAACGTTTGTTTCTAGATAGCATAGTTTCCGATATATTTGGGGATTTCTGGAGCGATGGCCTTAAACTGGAAAATTTTACCTTCGATGACCTCTGGTGACCTGAGCTTTGACGTGAACGAAAAAAAGTAAAAAAATAGTTTCGAAATTATTTTTGATAACGGTTCGAACAGTGTTTTTTGTTCTGGTCTGCGTGCCATAGGAACCGAGTTAGAGGGGGTGTTCAAACACCCACCCCCCCAGTCGGGCGATGGAAATGCAGAGGCCCAGTGGGACGCGGGTTAAGGCGTCTTACTGGTTTTACTTACTAATTATTGTGACCAGTTCACCGAACACTGTTTTGCATACCTCTAACTACTGATCATAAAGTGTAATATGAATTAATTCAACGACATAACATTCCAACATTGGACTCTGTCTCAGAACTATCTAGACATTAATGGCATTATTGATAATATCCCGACATGATATATATTAGATGATATCCAGACACAATGGATAATATGTTAATCTGCCGCCGAATTGCACGTCACTGCCGCTTTCTGCACCAGTATTGCCAAAATTGTGTTCCGAGATCGGGCACATCCATAAATTTCTGGTTAAGATATTCTGAGTCCAGCATGACGGGCGATCACGTCATAGTTTCTGACGTCATGCGTCAGTTAGCCTCCACCCAGGCTCAGTACGCCGTACTACGCATGCGCAGTAGTCGAAGATCATTAGATGCCGAACGCTCATAATCATTATGCAAAAGTACACTTTCTTTCCCGCTAAATTGCCGGAAGGTCATCTCCCGCCCCGGAATCGATCTTAGAATCGCCCGGGTGACCAAAAAAAAAAAGAAGAAAAAAGGCTTTGTAGCAAGTGTCGCCACCTTCCAACATGATCATTCACATTTCTTACAAAGTTTTTTTTTTATTCTTCTGACTCCCGGGCACAAGTCAATATCGTAACACCGCACAGCACAGATTCCCGGGAGCGGCCACAGCGTGGAGCAGCTGGTGGAGTAATTGGTCCGGCCCAGTGCGGCGCGGTGTTATTCCTTCAGCCAATCGCAGCCCGGCCGCGACCGATTGCCAACATACGCAACACGGAGCTCACACAGACAAACTCATTATTTCCGTCTCCATTTCAGGAACGCACATCGGTGCGTGCAACAGACGAAACAAGCCTGTGGGGAGAGCGCAGCGGGACGTCTGTGGATTGATTTGAAAGGCTTGTTTTGGAACGCTTGAAACCAGGATGGTGAAAAACGCTCAATAGCCGTTTTCACGAAGGATTTATTTGTACCCAGTAGTACCCGGTAATATGTGTTTATTAATTTGACTATACAAAGAAAACTAACGGGAAATTTCGTTGTGTAAGAACAGATAATTGTACATGAATTCATAAAGTTTCAATTGATACAAAAAATATCTGGGAAAAGCCGTGTTCCTAGACTCAATTACCCAAAACGCACAAAATATTACTGGGTAGTGGGTACTACCGGGTACTACCGGGTACAAATTAAATCCTTCGTGAAAACGGCTAATGTGTGTATTTAAAATTGCTATAAGCGAACTTTAAATTTCGCCCATATTATTATAATATAAATAAACGGTTTTCACAACACAAATAAGCGCTTTAAATATCTTATATTGTCTTATGATAGCAATTCTCAGTCGGACCTTTGTTTTCAATCGGAACAAATTGTGCACATTTACCTATTCTGCTCAGGCATGCTTATCTCTTTGGTCTCCCGAAACACCACACCTGCTCCATCATCTTTTAATTTTATTAAATCATCTTAACACAATTTTAATGAAGAAGAGAATAACAAAATGGAAATGTGTCAACTCCTTACCTAACGCATGCTGTTACTGCACTCTAGTCTTCCTGAATAATATTTTTTTAATGATTACTTGGTATCATTTATATTTAACACGCACCCTGGAGGGAAGGGGCGAAATCCGCCCACACCTCCAGTTTTACGACCATAGCGAAAAAATGACGGCACACAGCGCTGCCGTTTTTGTATACCTGTTCAAAAATTAACTACCCACATTATTTTAAATTCTTGGTCTCGGGTCATCTTAGGTCAGGTCACCAGACTAGGACACGTGATGACCTCACCTCTAAAACGTGTTTGGTCGTATGCAGACACAGTTTTCATACAATATATTTCACACTTGCAGGATGTCATAAAATCATGAATAGCTACTATTTGGCTATCTCGGATTTCTGATATCGGTAACCTATAGGGTCAGGGTCAATTTTGTGACCACCAGCATTTATCTGTCAATAACTCTCGACATGATCAGGATAGAGACGTGGAAATTGTACTAATGTGTTTGTCTCGTCGAGACACGTCTTTCAATATGCAACATAACCTACTTGGTCACCACCTGAACTTGACCTGAGGTCAAATTTCCAAGTTGACCTCACCCGTAAAAATTATAATTTTCGAAGTGCCTTGACGAT